>CM071875.1:2829542-2839628 GCA_036759665.1 Gynandropsis gynandra
TACCGAATTCATTCATCTCAAGTGGCGTACAAGTATGAAAGCATTAAGATCCACCATTCATTAAGAACGAGACTTCGTTACATACTTGCAATACTCTCTAACCCATGTCAATAGATCTACTCAGACATGAGCACAGCAAAAGAAACACAAGAGAATACTAAATTCGACATAGATAGAGAATAAGATTGCTCCCTATTCATCAACCGATGTCTTCAATAGATCCTCCTTGCTCCCGATCCTTTGTTCCGTCCTTTCTTCCTTTTTCAATCTTCCCTAATGTCTCTAAATGATCTCCTTTCAAATCTGGTTCGAATCCCCTTTTTCCAGATCTCCTTTCTCATTAATTGGCCGTTCTAAAACTTAGGAGTTGGTTGAAAAAAATGGGGACCCGAGCGGGCACAGCCTCTACCCGCTCGTGCAGGCCTTATGCCCGATCGTGTACCCTCATCCAGTCTGAGCGGGCACCCATGCCCGAGCGTGTGGCTCTTCAGCCCGAGTCGGGGGCGAATTTTGGTAACAATTAGTGCCCGAGCGGGCACTCCTTTTCCACCCGAGCGGGTACACCTTCCCGATCGTGTTCCTTGAGCGCCCGAGTCGTGCAAAGCTATGGGGATCTTTTGCCTTAATTCCTCAACTGTGCTCGAGCGGGTTCTCTCCATACCCGAGCGTGCAGGTCTTGATTTGTTGTTTCCGCTCCTTTTGCTCGGTGTTTGAGTGTTCACTTTCAATCCATGTCCTTGCACAAGTTGAACCTTGTCATTCAACTACGTTTTCGGGGTTAAATCGCCATAATCTCTCGTGTTTCTCCTCATGTCTTCGTTTCCTATACAAAACACGAAATGTAGATGAAGTCCTCGAATAAACTCGATAAATGTGTGAAATCTAAGTAATCTACTCAAAACTAGACCTAAGAATCACGTAAATACTACAACGGATTACGTGTTATCAATGTGCAAGAACATGGTTAAATCCATTATTAACCCGATGTATGTAGACATGGTTAGGCATATCGGAGATTCAATGGTAACAATTATGATATGGTTAATCTCAAGTAATAATTACCTAGAGTAACGCTTCCGCAAGAATACGGATCGTATAGTACCAGGGTCGAACACGAGGAATCGATGCAACTCTAAAGCTAGTAAACAAAAGAATAGGACGTGTAAAATCAATGAATGATAGGAATGCGAACGAAACTAAACTAAACTAATTAACAGATTAAACTCAATAGACTAGTCACCACAGGTTTCGAGAGATGCACGATGATGCAACGAAGTTCTAACAAGATCATGGTCTCAGATATTATCACGAGTTCAGGGAATTCAAGCTCTAATATAGGAACTGACTGACGTAGACTTGTCCACTATCTAGCATGCGTATACCAATCTCCCAATTGCTATCTCACCTACTAGACGCATTAAGACCGCTATCCTAATTTCTAGATTCAATCGATCGACCTGGTGTAGATTCTAAACCGATTTAATCCTAAATCATGGCTAAGTTCCAAAGTCTAATCCCCTGGTGTAGATTCATTAAACTTCTACGATCATTCATTCAAGTGGCGTACAAGAATGAAAGCATTAAGAACAACCAATCAATCTGAAAACGATCAAATACCAAAATCATTCATTCAAGTGGCGTTCAAGAACAAAAGCATTAAGAACCACCAAGCACTAAGAACAAGACTTCGCTACATATCGGCCTAGCTCTCTAACCTATGGCTATGGACCTACTCGGACATGAACTCAGAAAACGAAACACAAAAGATAACTATATTCAACATTGATAACGAATGAGATTCCTCTCTATTCAATTACTGACGTCTTCAACAGCTCCTCCGCGCTCCGGCCTCGTCGCTCCGTCCTTGCCCTTGTGTGTGCATTCGGTTCCCCTTATCCCTCTCGTTTGCTTTCTTCTCTCTCTAATTTTCTGTCTTCCTTCATCCCTCAAGCTCCCTCTTTTGTTCCTTGCTGCAGCAACCTCTCGTTGTTGCCTTTTATTGAGTTTTCCAAATCTTTATTAAGTTGGCAACGTTTCTATTACTTCCTCCAGCGAAATATGACTTTATTGCTCTTCTCTAAGGGCATTTTCCTTATTGTATAAGTCCCCCACGAACTTCCCCTTGTTTTAAGTCAAATTAACTTATTTGAAGTTGCAGGTGACGGCCGCGACCTGCTCGGGCACGGAAAGTGAGCCGGTCGGGTACGACGCAGATGATCGCGCAAAAACGCGATGAAAAAGGGGTGCCTGCTCGGGCTAAGGTGGTGCCCGCTCGGGCTGGCATGCTGCCCGCTCGGGCATGGCTTGTGTCCGCTCGGGATAAGGCCCCGATCGTGGTTTTTCGTTCCTGAATCGTGCATAAATTGCTGGACAAAATCGCCGTAACTTTTGCTCGCTTGGGCTAGGGAAGTACCCGCGCGGGTAGTGGCTTTTCCATGCTGATTCTCGTCCCGTTTGTCCCGTGATAATCCTCGATCTTTGCACTTTGTCTTGGCACGTCCCTTAGTTCCAAAATGACTGAAAATGGGATGATAATGATGCCTAATGCTTGGTAAAATAAAATGAATGATGAAATTAACTATGAAAATCGATGAAAATACTAGAACAAAATAGACGTTATCAAATTACACAAGGTGAAGGTTCACTAGAGTCACAAGGGTCATAATAGTTATATGTTGTTTTTGCAGGATCTTCGAATTATTCTTCGTGATAAACACAACGAGGAAGATTTACTTCTTAATCTAGAGGATTACGGGGATGCAACAACCCCGATGTTCAGATATGGATGAAACATCTACATAGAAATCTAAAGGATATTTGTTGGGAGGACATCCATAAGCATGAACTGCTGAAGCGAAAAACAACTCTTGGTAATAAAAAGAAAGGGAAAGGAAAGAGGAGTAAGAAGAAGAAGAAGAGCATGGGTGAAAAAGAAATAGAGGTTATAGATGTTTCACCCATATCTTAAGTTGACGAATCTGAAGGATGTTTAGATGTTGCTGAAGCTGATTAAGAAAGAGAAGGTGATAATGAAGCTGGAGCTGAAGGAGAAGAAGCTGCAGTCCCTCTCACACTGGAGCAAAGACCATGTAAGGGATGTGGGTTTCATTTGCCTAATCCAAAATCAAAGGCCACAAATCCCAAAGGTGCTAACAAGGAAAAACAAAGTCTACCAAGAAAGATGCGAGCATTAGACACCAATCTTTTGGGAATGTGAGTGATGATGATTGTGAATTCCTTTGACGTCAATATTTCTCAATCAAGAGAAGAGCCAAGCGAAAATCCGGTGGATTCAGTGGCTGAGACGGTTCAGAAGAGGATTTGACAAACATTTAAATATTAATTAAAAATATTACATCTGCCACCAACATTTCTCTAATTGTATACGTTTCCAAAGAGGTTCTTCCAGTGGTTGCTCCTGTCTAAGCTCCACCAAGTAAGTGATACTGAGTCACAATGGTCATTTGAGTCAAAAGGTCTCATGAGTCGGTATGGGTCACAATGGTCGGATGGCTCGCATAGGTCGTTTGGGTCGCAAGGATCGCATGGGTTGAAAGGATCGCATATGTGACAAGGTTTGCAAATTTAGTAGATGTCGCATGGGTTACATCAATGTAACAAAGGATTAGAGTAATGAATGAAGTGATTTTTGTGCAGATGTTGCCATTGGTATTCCTAAGGAGGTTTCTTCCGAAATTACTCCAGTGGATCCTATTGAAGAGGTTGATGCTGATATTCGTGCTGAGGGAACTCCAGAAGTTCCAGTCAAAGAGGTCGAATTACCAACAAGTAAGTAATATTGGGTCACAAAAGGTCGCATGAGTCACAAAGATCGCAAGGGTTGCATATGTAGAAGATGTCGCATGGGTCCGTATCAATCGGACGTACCAGCAAAACAATCAGCAATTCCAGCAAGCTCAGCAAGTTTCGCAAGCTCCCCAACCTCCTCAAGCCTCTTCGTCAAACCTTGAGGGAATGTTGCTCAAATTCATCAAGGAGAAAAGGTACCAACAATCGACTCAAGCCAAATTCAATGCGGATGTGGGGACAACGATTAGCGAGCTCAAAACTAATATGGAATCATTGAGCACACATGTGAAGATATTTGAAAATTCCATAGCACAACAGGCTGCCTCATCGTCTCGAAATCCCGGACGGCTTCCCGGTAAACCCGATCTTAACCCGAGAGAGCACGTGAATGCCATCACCTTGCGCAGCGGTAATGTGATTGAGAGTCCGCCCCCGAAAGAGCAAGAGAAAGCTGCTGGAAAATATATGGATAAAGGAAAAGGCATTTTTAATGAGGGAGGAGCTGAATCAGAATTGGAGAAACCGCACGTTGCTCCACCGGCGTACAAACCGCCAATATTGTTTCCTCAATGGTTGGTGAGCAGCAAGAATGAGGTAAGGTATGTACGGTTTGTAGAGATCGTCAAGAAGCTTCACATCAACAAACCATTCTTAGAGGCCCTCCAACAAATGCCCACGTACGCCAAATTTCTCAGAGAAATTATGTCAAAAAACGGCGTATCGAAGAGAGTGAGACGGTAGCACTCACCAAGGAATGCAGCGCCATTCTTCAAAACAAGCTGCCCCCGAAGTTGAAGGACCCCGGAAGCTTCTCCATTCCGTGCACAATAGCTAATTTTGATATTGATAAAGCTTTGTGTGATTTAGGAGCAAGCGTGAGCCTCATGCCAAATTTGGTCTTCAAGCAGATGGACCTCGGCGACCTCAAACCTACCAAGATGTCTCTCCAACTCGCTGACCATTCGGTAAGATATCCGGTGTGGATTTTTGAAAACATTCCCACCAAGGTATGTAATCTTTGTATACCTGCTGACTTTGTTGTACTTGATATTGAAGAGGATGCTAGGATACCGATTATTCTTGTTAGGCCGTTCTTAGCTACTGCAGGTGCGACGATAGACGCACAACAAGGAAAACTTTCCTTACGTGTCAAAGACGAAATGATCGAATTCATCCTGCCCAGCCCCATGGACGAATCACAACTCAAGGAGTCTTGCTTTACAGTAGATTCGTTTTTGATCATCTCGTTTTCATACGTATTTCTTGCACGATTTAGGAGACGTTTTCGATACATATGTGATGTTTTACGTTTGATTCCGTATCCGTTTTACTTGCTTTCGTGCTTTTCGTGTTCTTACAGGTTTTTACGCGTATTTGGACCATTTTGGAGCTAAAGCAGCATGCACGGAGCTAAGGAGCAACTTCGGGGATCATCACGGGACAAACGGGACGAGATTAAGCATGGAAAAGCCTCACCCGGTCGGGCACAACCCTTGCACGATCGGGCAAAACCTATGGCCAATTGTGTGGACCATTTAGCACGACTCGGGCAAGCATGCCCGACTATTTTTCCTTGTGCCCGAGCGGGCACACACGCCATGCCCGATCGGGCATCATTCCAGCAACAAGACGCGCACGAGTTACCCTAGCCGTGCCCGAGCGGGCACACTCATTGCCCGAGCGGGCCGCGGCCCGTAACTGCTCAAAACTTAAGTAAACTTAACTTAAAACATAAGGGAACTCGTGGGGCAATTTAGGCAACAATTGGACCGACTTAGGAGGCTTAAAAGGAGGCAAAAAGACGTCATTACAGCAAGCTTACAGAGGAGAACAATTAATTTACTTGTGTTTGCGCTGGCCACGTAGATGCATGTGTTAGGGGTTAGGAGAAGGACCGAAAGGAGAATTCTAGTCCTAGAAAGTCAGGTTTAGAACAACCGAGGTTAGGCCACGAAAGTAGGGTAGCAACGGTTGAGGGTGAACGGGCGAATCACAGAGTTTATGGGTTTAGTTCATGGTGTCAGCCATGAAAGTAGGGGGCAGCTTGTCTAGATCACGTGTCTATGCCTTGAGAGAGGGTAGATATCATGTTAGGATCGTCCGCCTTAGATAGCTTTAACTGGGATTGCATGATAGATAGGTTGATCGTGTGTTTCGGTAGTCTTGTGGTGAAACCGGTTTCCTAGGACGCTTGTTTTATCGTTAGAACCCAAGTAGTTTATTTACATTTAGTATTTCATTCCTCATCACCATTCTTTCGTTAGCAAGTTTGATTCCTAGTTCGAGTTTAGGTAGTGTTGTGTAGTCTCTGTGGGATCGACACCTAAAATACTACACACGTGCCGTGCACTTGCGGGTAGATTAGGTTATATTTAACTCTGATACGCATCAAGTTTTTGGCGCCGTTGCCGGGGACTATTGTCAACGCGTCTTAGATTCGAACCTAGAGTCCTTCTTGCTTTATTTTTGTTTTTATTTTATTTTTTCTTTTGTTTACTTTCGATTCTTTCTACCTAAGTTTCTTTCGTTCGTTCTTTTTGGTGTATGACCAGGTCGTAGGGTACTTCTAGTCTACTCAAAATCGGCCCAGAGCTCGAGCGAACTTGCAGACTACTGAGAAAGGGTAAGGAAGAAGACCACACAGAGCCGTCAGAACAACAGAATATGGATAATCAGAACGGCCATGAACATGCTCAGTTACCTCTGGGGAACTTGGGGCCAATGCAGCAACAACCACTCGTGCCTCAACCACGAGAACCACAGGCTCCTCCACCACGTCGTCTAAGGGATTACGTGGTGCCGAACATGAACAATGTGCAAACAGCCAAAAGGATGCCTGCTGTTGCAAGAGAGCAATTCGAGATTAAGCCAGCAATGATAAATATGCTTTATCAGAAGCAATTCATGGGTGGAAACCATGAGGATCCACATCAGCACCTCATAGATTTTCTTGAACTTTTAGGTACGTTTAAAATTCAGGGAGTTTTTGAGGATGCAATCTTGCTGCGTCTTTTCCCCTTCTCAATTGGGGGAAAAGCGAAAACTTGGCTGCAATCACTCCCCGTGGGATCTATCACCACTTGGGATCAGCTCTGCACACTGTTCCTATCACGCTTCTTTCCTCCGAGCAAGACAATTCAGATGAGGGGGGAAATCACAACATTCAGATGCAGAGATGGAGAGACTATGTTTGAGGCGTGGGGTAGATTCAAGGATCTTCTACAGTCATGTCCACACCATGGACTTGAGCAGTGGTACGTTATCCAAACTTTTTATAACGGAATTTCAGATGAGCACCGCATGAGGTTGGATAACGCTGCCAGAGGATCATTCATGGATCTGAGCGTCGAGGAGGCATTCGAGCTAATTGATAACCTCGCCATGAACCACACCATGTGGTCCACTCCAAGAGGTATGCCTAATAGCACTCGTCGTTTATATGAGCCTAACCAGAATAGAACCATGGGTAATGCAGCGAATGCTATGTACTGTGCGAATTGCGGAGATACGGACCATGTAGCGTATCAATGCACAGTACATGAGGATTACGAACAGATGAATTATGCCCAGCAGCAAGGCAACACACAATTCGGGAACACCTACAACCCGAATTGGAGGAATCACCCGAACTTGTCATATCGAACGACTCAACCAGTGAAGTATTCGGGGTTTCCACAAAGGCACAATAATTTCCAGCAAAACAACCAGCAATTCCAGCAAGCTCCGCAAGCTCCTCCTCAAAACTCTTCATCAAACCTTGAGGCGGTATTGCTCGAATTCATGAAGGAGCAGAAGCAGCAACAATCGATTCGAACCAAATTCGACGCGGATGTTGGGACAGCGATTAGTGAGCTTAAAACTCAAATGGAGTCTCTGAGCACTCATGTGAAGATGAAGCAGGAACAACAACAACAGGAGTTTAGATCTCAGATGGAGTCTCTGAGCACTCATGTGAAGATGTTGGAAAACTCCATAGCACAACAGGCCGCCTCATCCTCTCGGAATCCCGAACAGCTTCCCGGTAAGCCCGATCTTAACCCGAAAGAATATGTGAATGCTATTTCGGTGTGCAGCGATGATGAGGTTGAGGATTCACCCTCAAAAGAGCGAGGGGATGCTGCTGGTACGTCCATGGATAGAGGAAGAGGTAAGGTTGCGATTATGGAAGGAGTCGAACCAGATTTAGATAAGCCATACGTTGCTCCTCCGGCGTACGTACCTCCGATACCGTATCCTCGACGATTGGTAAGCAGTAAGAACCAAGAGAGAGTGGGCAGATCTACAGAAGATCCCAAGAAGCTAGACATCAACATGCCATACGTCGAAGCACTCCTAAAGATGTCTAATCGTGCCAAATTCATCAGAGAGGTAATGTCCAAAGAGAAGCACACCGAAGAGAACGAGACAGTAGCACTCACCGAGGAATGCAGTGCAATTCTTCAGAACAAGCTGCCACCTAAGCTAAAGGACCCCGGAAGCTTCTCCATCCCATGCAAAATAGGTAATCTCGATATTGAAAATGCTTTGTGTGATTTAGGAGCAAGCGTGAGTATCATGCCACACTCAGTTTTCAAGCGGATGGAGTTCGAGAACCTTAAACCGACGAAGATGTCTCTACGCCTCGCGGATCGTACGGTAAGACATCCGGTGGGAATCATTGAAAACGTTCCCACCATGGTAGGTAAGCTTTGTTCCGATTCTCTTTAACGGTATTTGACACGAGTTGGCGACAATGCAGGATTTGCGGACGAAGGAGCTGAGGTGTATAAGAAATTCATGAGTGCCATTGCAGCACTAGGAGACGTCCCATGGAAGGAGATACCACGTGATATACATGCTGGTTTCACAATGGAGAAGTCGTCCGAACTTGAGCCCGACCCGCCGCCTTATTCTCGGTATGAGTACGGTGATTCCGATAAAACAGCCCACACGCGTGAAAAAGCGTAAGAGGCTCAGCTCTTCAATATGTATATACGGGAATTGTAGGGAGGACAGCCACGAACCTTCACTCGAAATTCAAAGGAGGCTGCACCCGCACTTGCACGAGGTAATGGAAAAAGATGTCATTAAACTTTTCAACGCAAATACCCCTTATCCAACCTTGGACAGCGAGCAAGTGAACCCCGTGCATGATGTGCCTAAGGGATGGCACGATAAGAAGATCCTACCTCATGACTTCCAATCAGGTGATTTCGTTCCACCTTCTAATTCTCGACCTAAGTCTTTATCGGGCAACCTACTGCTTTATTGGTCTGATCCTTTTCAGGGACGAGACGTGGAACTATGGAGTAATGCGGGTGACACGTTCAACGCCAATGGACAACGGCTTAAGTTCTACCAAGCGCTCAACCGATCGAAAGTGGAAACTCCATTTCCCTTTCCGATCCACCCGTCGCGCACGCATGAGGAATGGAGACGTCAAAGCTTAATGACGTTAAATAAGCGCTTTCTGGGAGGCAACCCAGTTGTTTGCTTTAAATTTTCTTAGTATTTAGGTTAAAGACTCGGTTATTTATTTTTCACAAAAAAAAATAAAAAAAATAACAAAAATAACACCACAAACGTGCTTCACCTCCTTCATCCTCCATCGGAGCTTCACGTCGAGGACGCCGTTCAATTCAAGTCTAGGGGGAGCAGCTCACGTTTGTCAGGTGATTTCGTTTCATTTCCCTTTGATTTTTTTTAGTTTTTTAGGTTATTTTTGCGATTTCTAGTTTGTTTTTGTTTTCATGAGTCAGAGTCGTCCCAATGCACTTGTCCGGTGCCACGTTTTGAGATGAACCCCGAACTTAGGAATGCTTAAGAGGTTGACCTTTTCCGTTAGACTTTGCATGATTGAGCTAGGTTGTCCTATGCGTTAGAGCTTATTAGTCGGCTGAAAAACAATAAGTCGTAGTTCTTGGGAATCCTAGTGTTACTTGTGGGGATGTTTAGACGAGGTTGCTAGGCTGGTCTGTCGTTTATTTTCTCTACCCAGATGATCATACTTCGTGTAGACGACACTTTACTTTGGTTACATTGAGGATCATTGGATCATATAAAATCGAGCTTGTTTTGCAGATTAAAAAGCACACACTAACACTCCGCTGTCGATAGAAATAGTGCCTAATAAGCATGATAAAAAATCGATATGAGTGCATCGACCTTGTTACCCCTTCGGTGGCTCGGGTCTAAGTGGTGGGTTGGCTGATGTGCGTAGACTCAAGTAATAAATTACCTAGACTAACGCTTCCGCAAGGATACGGATCGTGTAGCAACTAGGGTCGAACACAAGGA
>CM071875.1:2861739-2874837 GCA_036759665.1 Gynandropsis gynandra
CTCAAGGGCGAACTTGACAAAGTCCCATGAGACCGTGTCGTATGCCTTTGCTAGGTCAATGTTGAGAAAGCACCGCTTCGGATCTCCCTTAACCTCATATCGCCGTAGTAACTCCTGCACCAAGAAAACATTATCCGAGAGAAGCCGGCCCTCCACAAAAGCGCTTTGGGCCGGATCGATCAGTGGACCAAGACACCGCGCTAAGCGCAGTGTCATGATCTTGGTGATAATCTTATAAATCACATTACAGCATGAAATAGGGCGATAGTGCTCAACTGTCGATGGGTCGTCGGTCTTCGGGATAATGGCGACTATGGTGTGATTGAGCTGCTTGAGGAGCTTCCTGCTAACGAAGAACTCCTTGACTGCGGCACACACTTCGGCACCCGTAATCTCCCACGTTGACTTGAAGAATTTGACCGAGAACCCATCTGGGCCTGGGGCTTTATCATCACCCATGGACCATAAGGCGTTCTTGATCTCACTTACCGATACGGGAGATGTCAGGATCTGGTTATCTTCCTCCGACAACCTTCCTCCACATGCAAGCTCCTCGGCATCGGGGATCACCGTGTTTACCGTCATTCCAAACAGCCCTCGGAAGTGGTCTGTGAATTCCATTGCCAGCTCGTCCATTGAGTGCGTCCTTGACCCATCCCTTTTGGTAATAGCCGCAATATGATTCCGCCTGCCATTAAATTTCATCAGTGTATGAAAGTACTTGGTGCATTTATCACCTTGTAAAGTATATCTAGATTTAGCAAGCTGAGTCAGAAAGCTCCCCTCCGCTTCGTTTAATTGTTTTGCCAGTTGCTTGGTCTCTTTCATTCTGTTCCTTGCCTCCGTTGAGCCAGGTCGAAGCCTACACTCCTCCAGGGCCGCCGTATATTCTGCATTTGCCTCCGCAGCCCTCACGAAAATTTGGTTGAACTCTTGTTGATTGAGCATTTTGAGCGGTGCCTTGAGTCCACGTAATAACCTTGCGAGACGGTATTGATAAGTTCCTCTTACTTCTGCCCCCCATCCCTCTCTTATTATTTCCATGAATCTCGGGTGCTTAGTCCACATGTTGAAAAACTTGAAGTATTTCCTTCCTGTTACCTGCAATCCACGCAAAGAAACAATTCCCGGCTTGTGGTCCGAAAGGTGCCACTCAGCAGGGAAATCAGTATCACAAGTAAGAGCAGAATCGGACCATGCGGGGTTAATCAAAACACGGTCGATTCTGCTCCAGATAGTACCGTTGGTCCAAGTCAACGGGTTCGTTATCGAGCATGGTGCATCCGCAAGGCCATGACGACGGCATGCGTCAATCATATCCTGACACTCATACATCGATACCGGAGCTCCGTTGACCCTTTCCCCCTCATTCATTACTGAATTGAAATCTCCTAAGACAATCCATGGTAATCTATAATCATCTAGGAGATTATCTACATGATCCCAAATTGCCCGTCTATCCACTACGCTATGCAAGCCGTATGTAAAACTCACTCCAAATTGCACACCGGTGGTCCTACACGTGGCAAGAACCCCGATGTGCTGGGTTGAGGAGTTAATGATCTCTAGCTCTACATGATCCCCATCCCATGCAACTACTATACGGCCACGTGTGTCAAGCTCAAAGTTCGTTACAAACTTCCAGCCAGGCGCCACATTCCGCATCACCATTCCTATATTACCATTATTACACTTGGTTTCGTAGATACCCGCTAAACAAGATTGAGTTTGTCGAATTACCTCCCTTAGGCCGCGTTGTTTCAGGGCTTGGCCTAGCCCTTGTATATTCCAAGAGATGATCTTCATGAAATCAGGGTGGGGTTGCCCTTCCCGTCATTCCCTTTTGCACCACTACGAAGATTCCGTAACTGAGGCCACTTGGCTGCCACCAATGCCTGTACTACGGGGCGGGCCGGTAGTGCGTCCGCCTGCTTCTGTCTTGCCTTTTCTCGATCCCTCTTTTTCTGTGACTTTGTCCTCTTCCCTTGAGGGGTGAGTTCCCCTTCCTCCCTAACCTCAGTAACGTGATGTACAGCAGCCTCAATCTCTAGTTCTGCGCGGTCTGCATCGTCCTCACCTTCGGTGGCCTCGGTGCTCGCCCGATCCTCCTCACCATTTCTATCCTCTCCATTAACTTCCACTTCCTCAACATCCTCATCGATCTCCGAATTTCCGGAACTCTCAATGAGGGCCTGCTGCCCAACCGTCGTTCCAGCACAGCTCGCGTTACTCGCCTCATTGCCCAAAGATCGGGTCAATTGATTATGGACGATATCACCGGTACCTTCAGGGCGCTCCAACGCGGCTGGAACGTCCAATTTGTGCTGCTGTAACCCTTCCGTGGTTTGGGGAATAATATCCCTAACCTCTGCCGTTCCATCGCCTTCCAGCTGATCTAGCGTTGATTTACTCGTTCTGCCCTCCTTTTGTCGAACCGGAGCCACGCTAACACCCTTCGCTACACCTTCCTTGTTGATTGCCACGGCCAGCCTCGGTTTTTTGCTTAATATGTCCTTCTTTTCTTTGAAGGAACAAGTCTCAATCTCATGGCCGAAGCAGCAACAATTAGAGCAATATTTAGGTTCGTTCTCAATGAGAACCGAACATAGAATCTCCTCCCCATCATCAAACACAACCGGAATCTCTCGCGAGATAGGAGCAGCAAAGTTTATCTCTACAAGGCACCGCGCGTATGAGCCTCGACGTCGTCCTTCTGTTACTGGATCGGTAAAGAGTGGGTTCCCAACGTGGGAAGCCAGCCTCCCTAGTATATCGTGCGTCCAAAAATTGCGTGGAAGACCAAATATACGAATCCATAGCGGTACCGTGGCTACATCCCTTCGATTGAAAGCAAACTTGTCGGGGATGTTCTTCAATATCATCGGTCTATCATTAACGAAATAGGGGCCTCCCTTAAGCACTTTGTCCTTATCATCCTCCGAGTCGAACTGAAAGAAATACCAGCCCTCCTCCACTCGATACTTAGATCGAACGCCCCAAGCTTTCATCATTGCGTTAATGAGAAAGTGACTGGGTGGATATCCTACGTATTGACCTAGTAAAGCCCAACCCCACACCTCTTGTTTCGTTAATCCTTCACTAACCTTGATCGAAGCCCGGTTTGAGCTCGGTTTAGTAAAGCTTAGTCGGCCTCCAACTCCTGTGTTCATGAAGATGCGCTTCGAACCCGCTGCCCAAGCATTTGGACGCGGAGCATTGGATGGGTTTGCACTTCTCACCGTTATGTCATTCCTTCGTGGTGCGGATGGTAGTTTAGATACCTCTTTATCAATTGATTCTACCCCTATCTTTGTCCTCCCGTCGACACCACTTACACCAGCCTGTTGCCTATTCACTCCGCTCCTAGGTAGCGGAGGAAAGTTCGTTTGGAGGTCTAGATCGTCTTCCGAAAGAACGTCCCCATTCAAAACGGCAACTTCCTCTTTATCTTGCTCATTAGCCTTAGGAATGGTTGGCCTAATGCCAGCAACAACTTTTTCTGTAGCCACACTAGCCGAGTTTCCGACGCCTTCAAACACCTCACCCCTAACCTCGTTCGCCAAACCGGAGTTTCCTTGGCCATTTTCCATTTCCATCGTTTTCGTCACGTTTGGAGCACCAATTGAAGTTGAGGGAGCTGGTGCTGGTGCTGGTATTGGTGTTGGTGTGCCTCGCCTTCGCCCCATGCCTACAGCCAGCTCAAACAGTCCAGAAATTACAGCAACTCAAGTCCGTAGCAGTCCAGATACGCACCACGCCGACCTGTGGCAATGTACCAGCACCCCGAGCCAAGACCGCGTGCAGCCAGAAGACCCAGCAATAGTCTGAAACCGTCGTGAACCAATCGAGCAGGAACCCGACCAATACCACTCGGACCAGACCCAGAAACAATACTCCAGAACCAGCCGCCCCGTATCCAGTCGTCGAGCAACCAATCCAACGCAAAGCCAGCCTAACCTCAATATCCAGCCGAAACGCAAGAACCCAAAGATCCAGAACCAGCCGAAACTTAGGAATCAGTCGTCGAGCACGAGCCAGTCGACGAACACGAACTGACGGAGCTCAAGAACCACACCCGTCGAACTGCACTACGTCAAGAAACAGACCAGCAAGAACCACACCAGTCGACGAACCACACCAGTCGACGAACACGAACCACACCAGTCGACGAACACGAGCACGAACCACACCAGTCAAAACCACACCAGTCGACGAACACGAACTGATGGAGCTCAAGAACCACACTCGTCGAACTGCACTACGTCAAGCTCAAGTTCGACCAATGCTTCAAGAAACAGCTCTAAGACTTCCAAGAACCAAGCCGCCGATTACACAAGTATCAAGAGCTGAAATCCGGCCAAGAATCAGGAGATTCCGGCGGATTCGAAGCTCCAAGGAGCTCCAAGGAGCCCTAGGAACCAGACCTCACGCTTGAACTGTATAACCCTAACTCCTCTTAGTCGTGTAGTAAATTACTTGTTAGAAGGAAGAACTCGCCTGAGAAAGCTTGCCGGAACCCTAGAAACCGCCGGAAAACCCGCCGGAACCCTAGTTTCGGTCGCCGGAAAGCTCGCCGGAAATCACCCTAGGAATCACCCTAGAGAGCATCCTATTTGCTTTTTTCTCCTATTTGCGTTTGTCTCTCGTGTTGCACCCCTTTTCCGTTTATTTTTGCTTTCACGTGATTAGACGACTAAAACAATGAATTGTACGACGGGCTTCGAATTACCATAACTTTTCGTACGAAGCTCCGAATTACATGATTTTTTTCACATTTTATTCCTCTTTGCGAGATAAACCATGCCGCGGGTTGCTGAAGGCAGCCCAACCCCGTCCATGCCGCGGTTGCTGAAGGCAGCCCAACCCCGTTTTCGAGCTCAAAATGCTTTATTTAAGTCAATACGTTTGATTTTTAGAGCCGGAAGATGCCCTTTTCGAGTTTGTTAGGATACGAATGTCATTTCTTGTCAATACGCCGCTTGCGTTGCATTTGTGTCTCGGATATTCCTTTTGCTTCCTATTTGCTATTTTCGTTTGTCTCTCGTGTTGCGCCCCCTTTCCGCTTTTTTTTTGTTTTCACGTGATTAGACGACTAAAACAATGAATTGTACGACGGTCTTTGAAATACCATAACTTAGCGTAGGAAGCTCCGAATTACATGATTTTTTCATATTTTATTCCACTTTTCGAGATAAACGATGCTAAGGGATGCTAAAGGCAGCCCAACCCCGTTTTTGAGCTCAAAATGCTTTATTTAGGTCGATACGTTTGATTCTTAGGGTCGAAAGATTCACTTTTCGAGTTTGTTAGGATCTGAATGTCATTTCTTGTCAATACGCCGTTTGCGTTGCGTTTGTCTCTGGGATATTCCTTTTGCTTCCTATTTCCTATTTGTTTTTTTCTCTCGTGTTGCACCCCTTTTCCGCTTTTTGTTTTTGTTTTCACGTGATTAGACGACTAAAACAATGAATTGTACGACAGGCTTCGAAATACTATAACTTTGCCTACGAAGCTCCGAATTATATGATTTTTTGCACATTTTATTCCTATTTTCGAGATAACCCATGCCGCGGGCTGCTAAAGGCAGCCCGACCCCGTTTACAAGCTCAAAATGCATTATTAAGGTCGATACGTTGGATTTTTAGAGCCAGAAGATGCCCTTTTCGACGCCGCTTGCGTTGCGTTTGTCTCTCGGATATTCCTTTTGCTTCCTAAATTCTATTTCCGTTTGTCTCTCGTGTTGCACCCCTTTTCCCCTTTTTGTTTTTGTTTTCAAGTGATTAGACGACAAAAACAAAGAATTGTACGACGGGCTTTGAAATACCATAACTTTGCGTACGAAGCTCCGAATTACATGATTCTTTTCACATTTTAATCCTCTATTCGAGATAAACCATGCCGCGGGTTGCTGAAGGCAGCCCGACCCCGTTTTTGAGCTCAAAATGCTTTATCTAGGTCGATAAGATGGATTTTTAGAGCCGGAAGATGCCCTTTCGAGTTTGTTGGTTAGGAATTTGATTTCTTGCCAATACGCCGCTTGCGTTTCGTTTATTTAGGTCGATACGATGGATTTTGAGAACCGAAAGATGCCCTTTTCGAGTTTGTTAGGTTACGAATGTCAATTCTTGTCAATACGCCGCTTGCGTTGCGTTTGTCTCTTAGATATTCCTTTTGCTTCCTATTTCCTATTTGCGTTTGTCTCTCGTGTTGCACCCCTTTTCCGCTTTTTGTTTTTGTTTCACGTGATTAGATGACTAAAACAATGAATTGTACGACGGGCTTTGAAATACAGTAACTTTGCATACGAAGCTCCGAATTACATGATTTTTTTCACATTTTATTCCTCTATTCGAGATAAACCATGCTTCGGGTTGCTGAAGGCAGCCCGACCCCGTTTTCGAGCTCAAAATACTTTATCTAGGTCGATAAGATGGATTTTTAGAGCCGGAAGATGCCCTTTACGAGCTCAAAATGCTTTATTTAGGTCGATACGATGGATTTTTAGAGCCGGAAGATGCCTTTTTCGAGTTTTTTAGGATAAGAATATCATTTCTTGTCAATACGCCGCTTGCGTTGCGTTTGTTTCTTGGATATTCCTTTTGCTCCCTATTTCCTATTTGCGTTTGTCTCTCATGTTGCATCCCTTTTCCGCTTTTTGTTTTTGTTTTCACATGCTTAGACGACTTAAACAATGAATTGTATGACGGGCTTTGAAATACCATAACTTTGCGTACGAAGCTCCGAATTACATGATTTTTTTACGTTTTATTCCTCTTTTCGAGATAAACGATGCTGCAGATTGGTGAAGGCACCCCGACCCCGATTTCGAGTACAAAATGATTTATTTAGATCGATACGATGGATTTTTAGAACCGGGAGATGCCCTTTTCGAGTTTGTTAGGATACGAATGTCATTTCTTGTCAAAACGCCGCTTGCGTTGCGTTTGTCTCTCGGATATTCCTTTCGCTTCTTATTTCCTATTTGCGTTTGTCTCTCGTGTTGCACCCCTTTTCCGCTTTTAGTTATTGTTTTCACGTGATTAGACGACTAAAACAATGAATTGTACGACGGGCTTTGAAATACCATAACTTTGCGTACGAAGCTCCGGATTGCATTATTGTTTTCACATTTTATTCCTCTTTTCGAGATAAACGATGCTGCGGGTTGTTGAAGGAAGCCCGACCCCATTTTCGAGCTCAAAATGCTTTATTTAGGTCGATACGTTGCATTTTTAGAGCCGGAAGATGCCCTATACGAGTTTGTTAGGTTACAAATGTCATTTCTTGTCTATACACCGCTTGCGTTGCTTTTGTCTCTCGGATATTCCGTTTGCTTCCTATTTCCTATTGGCGTTTTTCTCTCGTGTTGCACCCCTTTTCCGCTTTTTGTTATTGTTTTCATGTGATTAGACGACTAAAACAATGAATTGTACGACGGGCTTTGAAATATCAATACTTTGTGTACGAAGATCTGAATTACATGATTTTTTCACATTTTCTTCCTCTTTTCAAGATAAACGATGCCGCGGGTTGCTGAAGGCAGCCCGACCCCATTTTCGAGCTCAAAACGCTTTATTTAGGTTGATACGATGGATTTTTAGAGCCAGAATATGCCCTTTTAGAGTTTGTTAGGATACGAATGTCATTTCTTGTCAATACGCCGCTTGCGTTGCGTTTGTCTCTCGGATATTCCTTTTGCTTCCTATTTCCTATTTGCGTTTCTCTCTCAAGTTGCACCCCTCTTCCGTTTTTTTTTTTGTTTTCACGTGATTAGACGACTTAAACAATGAATTGTACGACGGGCTTTGAAATACCATAACTTTTCATACGAAGCTTCGAATTACATGATTTGTTTCGCATTTTATTCCTTTTTTCGAGATAAACCATGACGTGGATTGCTGAAGGCAGCCCGACCCCGTTTTCGAGCTCAAAATGCTTTACTTAGGTCAATACGATGCATTTTTAGAGCCGGAAGATGCCCTTTTCGAGTTTGTTAGGATACGAATATCATTTCTTGTCAATACGCCGCTTGCGTTGCTTTTGTCTCTTGGATATTCCTTTTGCTTCCTACTTCCTATTTGCGTTTGTTTCTCGTGTTGCACCCCTGTTCCGCTTTTTGTTTTTGTTTTCACGTGATTAGACGACTTAAACAATGAATTTTGTGACGGGCTTTGAAATACCATAACTTTACGTACGAAACTCCGAATTACATGATTTTTTCACACTTTATTCCTCTTTTCGAGATAAACGATGATGCGGATTGCTGAAGGCAGCCCAACCCCGTTTTCGAGCTGAAAATGCTTTATCTAGGTCGATATGTTTGATTTTTAGAGCCGGGAGATGCCTTTTTTGAGTTTGTTAGGATACAAATGTCATTTCTTGTCAATACGCCGCTTGCGTTGCGTTTGTCCCTCGAATATTCCTTTTGCTTCTTATTTCCTATTTGTGTTTGTCTCTCGTGTTGCACCACTTTTCCGCTTTTTGTTTTTTTTTCACGTGATTAGACGACTAAAACAATGAATTGTACGACAGGCTTTGAAATACCATAACTTTGCGTACGAAGCTCCGAATTAAATGATTGTTTTCACATTTTATTCCTCTTTTACAAGATAAACCATTCCGTGCATTTTATTCCTTTTACAAGATAAACCATTCCGTGGGTTGCTGATGGCAGCCCGACCCCGTTTTCGAGCTCAAAATGCTTTATTTAGGTCCATACGATGGATTTTTAGAGCCGGAAGATGCCCTTTTCGAGTTTGTTAAGTTACGAATGTCATTTCTTGTCAATACGCGAATTGCATTGCGTTTGTCTCTTGGATATTCCAATATCTTCCTATTTCCTATTTCCGTTTGTCTCTCGTGTTGCACCCCTTTTCCGCTTTTTGTTTTTGTTTTCACGTGATTAGACGACTAAAACAATGAATTGTGCGACGAGCTTTGAAATACCATAACTTTGCGTACGAAGCTCCGAATTACATGATGTTTTCAAATTTTATTCCTCTTTTCGAGATAAACGAAGTTGCGGGTTGCTGAAGGAAGCCCGACCCCGTTTTGCGAGCTCAAAATGCTTTATTTAGGTCGATACGTTTGATTTTGAGAGCNNNNTGTTGCACCCCTTTTCCGCTTTTTGTTTTTGTTTTCACGTGATTAGATGACTAAAACAATTAATTGTACGACGGGCTTTGAAATACCATAACTATGCGTACGAATCTCCGAATTACATGATGTTTTCACATTTTATTCCTCTTTTCGAGATAAACCATGCCGCGGGTTGCTGATGGTAGCCCGAACCCGTTTTGAGCTCAAAATACTTTATTTAGGTCCATACGATGGATGTTTAGAGTCGGAAGATGCCCTTTTCGAGTTTGTTAGGTTACGAATATCATTTATTGTCAATACGCCGCTTACGTTGCGTTTGTCTCGTGGATATTCCTATTGCTTCCTATTTCCTTTTTGCATTTATCTCTCGTGTTGCACCCCTTTTCCGCTTTTGTTTTTGTTTTCACGTGATTAGACGACTAAAACAACGAATTGTGCACGGGCTTTGAAATACCATAACTTTGCGTACGAAGCTCTGAATTACGTGATTTTTTCAAATTTTATTCTTCTTTTCGAGATAAACCATGCTGCGGGTTGCTGAAGGCAGCCCGACACCATTTTTGAGCTTAAAATGCTTTATTTTGGTCGATACGTTTGATTTTTAGAGCCAGAAGATGCCTTTTCGAGTTTGTTAGGATACGAATGTCATTTCTTGTCAATATGCCGCTTGCGTTGCGTTTGTCTCTTGGATATTCCTTTGCTTCCTATTTCCTATTTGCGTTTGTCCCTCATGTTGCACCCCTTTTCCGCTTTTTGTTTTTTTTTAACGTGATTAGATGACTAAAACAATGAATTGTACGACGGGCTTTGAAATACCATAACTTTGCGTACGAAGCTCCGAATTACATGATTTTTTTCACATTTTATTCCTCTTTTCGAGATAAACCATGCCGCGGGGGACTGAAGGCAGCCTCACCCCGTTTTTGAGCTCAAAATGCTTTATTTAGGTCGATACGTTTGATTTTTAGGGTCGAAAGATGCACTTTTCGAGTTTGTTAGGATCCGAATGTCATTTCTTGTCAATACGCCGTTTGCGTTGCGTTTGTCTCTGGGATATTCCTTTTGCTTCCTATTTCCTATTTGTTTTTTTCTCTCGTGTTGCACCCCTTTTCCGCTTTTTGTTTTTGTTTTCATGTGATTAGACGACTAAAACAATGAATTGTACGACAGGCTTCGAAATACTATAACTTTGTCTACGAAGCTCCGAATTATATGATTTTTTGCACATTTTATTCCTATTTTCGAGATAACCCATGCCGCGGGCTGCTAAAGGCAGCCCGACCCCGTTTACAAGCTCAAAATGCATTATTAAGGTCGATACGCTGGATTTTTAGAGCCAGAAGATGCCCTTTTTTACGCCGCTTGCGTTGCGTTTGTCTCTCGGATATTCCTTTTGCTTCCTAAATTCTATTTCCGTTTGTCTCTCGTGTTGCACCCCTTTTCCCCTTTTTGTTTTTGTTTTCAAGTGATTAGACGACAAAAACAAAGAATTGTACGACGGGCTTTGAAATACCATAACTTTGCGTACGAAGCTCCGAATTACATGATTCTTTTCACATTTTAATCCTCTATTCGAGATAAACCATGCCGCGGGTTGCTGAAGGCAGCCCGACCCCATTTTTGTGCTCAAAATGCTTTATCTAGGTCGATAAGATAGAATTTTAGAGCCGGAAGATGCCCTTTCGAGTTTGTTGGTTAGGAATGTGATTTCTTGCCAATACGCCGCTTGCGTTTCGTTTATTTAGGTCGATACGATGGATTTTTAGAACCGGAAGATGCCCTTTTCAAGTTTGTTAGGTTACGAATGTCATTTCTTGTCAATACGCCGCTTGCGTTGCGTTTGTCTCTTAGATATTCGTTTTGCTTCCTATTTCCTATTTGCGTTTGTCTCTCGTGTTGCACCCCTTTTCCCCTTTTTGTTTTTGTTTTCAAGTGATTAGACGACAAAAACAAAGAATTGTACGACGGGCTTTGAAATACCATAACTTTGCGTACGAAGCTCCGAATTACATGATTTTTTTCACATTTTATTCCTCTATTCGAGATAAACCATGCTGCGGGTTGCTGAAGGCAGCCCGACCCCGTTTTCGAGCTCAAAATACTTTATCTAGGTCGATAAGATGGATTTTTAGAGCCGGAAGATGCCCTTTACGAGCTCAAAATGCTTTATTTAGGTCGATACGATGGATTTTTAGAGCCGGATGATGCCTTTTTCGAGTTTGTTAGGATAAGAATATCATTTCTTGTCAATACGCCGCTTGCGTTGCGTTTGTTTCTTGGATATTCCTTTTGCTCCCTATTTCCTATTTGCGTTTGTCTCTCATGTTGCATCCCTTTTCCGCTTTTTGTTTTTGTTTTCACATGCTTAGACGACTTAAACAATGAATTGTATGACGAGCTTTGAAATACCATAACTTTGCGTACGAAGCTCTGAATTACATGATTTTTTTACGTTTTATTCCTCTTTTCGAGATAAACGATGCTGCAGATTGGTGAAGGCACCCCGACCCCGATTTCGAGTACAAAATGATTTATTTAGATCGATACGATGGATTTTTAGAACCGGGAGATGCCCTTTTCGAGTTTGTTAGGATACGAATGTCATTTCTTGTCAAAACGCCGCTTGCGTTGCGTTTGTCTCTCGGATATTCCTTTCGCTTCTTATTTTCTATTTGCGTTTGTCTCTCGTTTTGCACCCCTTTTCCGCTTTTAGTTATTGTTTTCACGTGATTAGACGACTAAAACAATGAATTGTACGACGGGCTTTGAAATACCATAACTTTGCGTACGAAGCTCCGGATTGCATTATTGTTTTCACATTTTATTCCTCTTTTCGAGATAAACGATGCTGCGGGTTGTTGAAGGAAGCCCGACCCCATTTTCGAGCTCAAAATGCTTTATTTAGGTCGATACGTTGCATTTTTAGAGCCGGAAGATGCCCTATACGAGTTTGTTAGGTTACAAATGTCATTTCTTGTCTATACACCGCTTGCGTTGCTTTTGTCTCTCGGATATTCCGTTTGCTTCCTATTTCCTATTGGCGTTTTTCTCTCGTGTTGCACCCCTTTTCCGCTTTTTGTTATTGTTTTCATGTGATTAGACGACTAAAACAATGAATTGTACGACGGGCTTTGAAATATCAATACTTTGTGTACGAAGATCTGAATTACATGATTTTTTCACATTTTCTTCCTCTTTTCAAGATAAACGATGCCGCGGGTTGCTGAAGGCAGCCCGACCCCATTTTCGAGCTCAAAACGCTTTATTTAGGTTGATACGATGGATTTTTAGAGCCGGAATATGCCCTTTTCGAGTTTGTTAGGATACGAATGTCATTTCTTGTCAATACGCCGCTTGCGTTGCGTTTGTCTCTCGGATATTCCTTTTGCTTCCTATTTCCTATTTGTGTTTCTCTCTCAAGTTGCACCCCTCTTCCGTTTTTTGTTTTTGTTTTCACGTGATTAGACGACTTAAACAATGAATTGTACGACGGGCTTTGAAATACCGTAACTTTTCGTACGAAGCTCCTAATCACATGATTTTTTTCACATTTTATTGCTCTTTTCGAGATTTATCATGCTGCAGGTTGCTGAAGGCAGCCCGACCCCGTTTTCGAGCTCAAAATGCTTTACTTAGGTCAATACGATGCATTTTTAGAGCCGGAAGATGCCCTTTTCGAGTTTGTTAGGATACGAATATCATTTCTTGTCAATACGCCGCCTGCGTTGCCTTTGTCTCTTGGATATTCCTTTTGCTTCCTACTTCCTATTTGCGTTTGTTTCTCGTGTTGCACCCCTGTTCCGCTTTTTGTTTTTGTTTTCACGTGATTAGACGACTTAAACAATGAATTTTGCGACGGGCTTTGAAATACCATAACTTTGCGTACGAAACTCCGAATTACATGATTTTTTCACATTTTATTCCTCTTTTTGAGATAAACGATGATGCGGATTGCTGAAGGCAGCCCAACCCCGTTTTCGAGCTGAAAATGCTTTATCT
>CM071875.1:2875098-2886144 GCA_036759665.1 Gynandropsis gynandra
GGCTTTGAAATACCATAACTTTGCGTACGAAGCTCCGAATTAAATGATTGTTTTCACATTTTATTCCTCTTTTACAAGATAAACCATTCCGTGGGTTGCTGATGGCAGCCCGACCCCGTTTTCGAGCTCAAAATGCTTTATTTAGGTCCATACGATGGATTTTTAGAGCCGGAAGATGCCCTTTTCGAGTTTGTTAGGTTACGAATGTCATTTCTTGTCAATACGCCAATTGCATTGCGTTTGTCTCTTGGATATTCCAATATCTTCCTATTTCCTATTTGCGTTTGTCTCTCGTGTTGCACCCCTTTTCCGCTTTTTGTTTTTGTTTTCACGTGATTAGACGACTAAAACAATGAATTGTGCGACGGGCTTTGAAATACCATAACTTTGCGTACGAAGCTCCGAATTACATGATGTTTTCAAATTTTATTCCTCTTTTCGAGATAAACGAAGTTGCGGGTTGCTGAAGGAAGCCCGACCCCGTTTTGCGAGCTCAAAATGCTTTATTTAGGTCGATACGTTTGATTTTGAGAGCTGGAAGATGCCCTTTTCGAGTTTCTTAGGTTACGAATGTCATTTCTTGTCAATACGCCGCTTGGGTTGCGTTTGTCTCTCTGATATTCCTTTTGCTTCCTATTTCCTATTTGTGTTTTAGGTCCATACGATGGATGTTTAGAGTCGGAAGATGCCCTTTTCGAGTTTGTTAGGTTACGAATATCATTTCTTGTCAATACGCCGCTTACGTTGCGTTTGTCTCGTGGATATTCCTATTGCTTCCTATTTCCTTTTTGCATTTATCTCTCGTGTTGCACCCCTTTTCCGCTTTTTGTTTTTGTTTTCACGTGATTAGACGACTAAAACAACGAATTGTGCACGGGCTTTGAAATACCATAACTTTGCGTACGAAGCTCTGAATTACATGATTTTTTCAAATTTTATTCCTCTTTTCGAGATAAACCATGCTGCGGGTTGCTGAAGGCAGCCCGACACCATTTTTGAGCTCAAAATGCTTTATTTTGGTCGATACGTTTGATTTTTAGAGCCAGAAGATGCCTTTTCGAGTTTGTTAGGATACGAATGTCATTTCTTGTCAATATGCCGCTTGCGTTGCGTTTGTCTCTTGGCTATTCCTTTGCTTCCTATTTCCTATTTGCGTTTGTCCCTCATGTTGCACCCCTTTTCCGCTTTTTGTTTTTTTTTAACGTGATTAAACGGCTAAAGCAATGAATTGTACAACGGGGTTTGAAATACCATAACTTTGCGTACGAAGCTCCAAATTACTTGATTTTTTCACATTTTATTCATCTTTTCGAGATAAACCATGTTGCGGGTTGCTGAAGGATGACCCAACCCCGTTTTTGAGCTCAAAATGCTTTATTTTGGTCGATACATTTGATTTTTAGAGCCGGAATATGCCCTTTTCGAGTTTGTTAGGATACCGATGACATTTCTTGTCAATACGCCGCTTGCGTCGCGTTTGTCTATTGGATATTCCTTTGCTTCCTATTTACTATTTGCGTTTGTCTCTCGTGTTGCACCCCTTTTCCGCTTTTTGTTTTTGTTTTCACGTGATTAGACGACTAAAACGATGAATTGTACAACGGGCTTTGAAACACCATAACTTTGCGTACGAAGCTCCAAATTACATGATTTTTTTTCACATTTTATTCCTCTTTTCGAGATAAACCATGTCGCGGGTTGCTGAAGGCAGCCCGACCCCATTTTTGAGTTCAAAATGCGTTATTTAGGTTGATACGATGGATTTTTAGAACCGGAAGATGTCGTTTTCGAGTTTGTTAGGATACGAATTTCATTTTTTGTCAATTTGTCGCTTGCGTTGCGTTTATCTCTCGGAAATTCCTTTTGCTTCCTATTTCCTATTTGCGTTTGTCTCTCGTGTTGCACCCCTTTTCTGCTTTTTGTTTTTGTTTTCACGTGATTAGACGACTAAAACAATGAATTTACGACGGGCTGTGAAATACCATAACTTTGCGTACAAAGCTCTGAATTACATCATTTTTTTCATATTTTATTCTTCTTTTCGAGATAAACCAATGCGCGGGTTTCTGAAGGCAGCCCGACCCTGTTTTAGAGCTCAAAATGCTTTATTTTGGTCGATACGATGGATTTTTAGAGCCGGAAGATGCCCTTTTGAGTTTGTTAGGGTACGAATGTCATTTCTTGTCAATACGCCGCTTGCGTTGCGTTTGTCTCTTGGATATTCCTTTTGCTTCCTATTTCCTATTTGCGTTTTTCTCACGTGTTGCACCCCTTTTCCGCTTTTTGTTTTTTTTTCACGTGATTAGACGACTATAACAATGAATTGTACCACGGGCTTTGAAATACAATAACTTTGCGTACGAAACTCCGAATTACATGATTTTTTCACATTTTATTCCTTTTTTCGAGATAAACCATGCCGTGGATTGCTGAAGGCAGCCCGAACCCGTTTTCGAGCTCAAAATGCTTTATTTAGGTCGATATGTTTGATTTTTAGAGCCGAAAGATCCTCTTTTCGAGTTTGTTAGGATACGAATGTCATTTCTTGTCAATACGCCGCTTGCGTTGCTTTTGTCTCTTGGATATTCCGTTTGCTTCCTATTTCCTATTTGCGTTTGTCTCTCGTATTGCACCCCTTTTCTGCTTTTTGTTTTTGTTTTCACGTGATTAGACGATTAAAACAATAAATTGTGCGACGGGCTTTCAAATTCCATAACTTTGCGTTCGAAGCTCCGAATTACATGGTTTTTTTCACATTCTATTCCTCTTTTCGAGATAAACCATGTCATGGATTGCTGAAGGCAGCCTGACCCCGTTTTCGAGCTCAAAATGCTTTATTTAGGTCGATACGTTTGATTTTTAGGGCCGGGAGATGCCCTTTTCGAGTTTGTTAGGATACGGATGTCATTTCTTGTCCATACGCCGCTTGCGTTGCGTTTGTCTCTCGGATATTCCTTTTGCTTCCTATTTCCTATTTGCGTGTTTCACTCGTGTTGCACCCCTTTTCCGCTTTTTGTTTTTGTTTTCACGTGATTAGACGACTAAAACAATGAGTTGTACAACGGGGTTTGAAATACCATAACTTTGCGTTCGAAGCTCCAAATTAGATGATTTTTTCACATTTTATTCCTCTTTTTGAGATAAACCATGCTGCGGGTTGCTGAAGGATGACTGACCCTGTTTTCGAGCTCAAAATGCTTTATTTAGGTCGATACATTCGATTTTTAGAGCCGGAATGCCCTTTTCGAGTTTGTTAGGATACGAATGTCATTTCTTGTCAATACGCCGCTTGTGTTGCGTTTGTCTCTTGGATATTCCTTTGCTTCCGATTTCCTTTTTGCGATTGTCTCTCGTGTTGCACCCCTTTTCCGCTTTTTGTTTTTGTTTTCACGTGATTAAACGACTAAAACAATGAATTGTACGACGGGCTTTGAAATACCATAACTTTGTGTACGAAGCTTCAAATTACATGATTTTTTTCACATTTTTTTCCTCTTTTCGAGATAAACCATGCCGCGGGTTGCTGAATGCAGCCCGAACCTGTTTTCAAGGACAAAATGCTTTATTTAGGTCGATACGTTTGATTTTAGAGCCGGGAGATGCCATTTTCTAATTTGTTAGGTTACGAATGTTATTTGTTGTCACTACGTTGCTTGCGTTGCGTTTGTGTCTCGGATATTCCTTTTGCTTCCTATTTCCTATTTGTGTTTGTCTCTCGTGTTGCACCCCTTATCCGCTTTTTGTTTTTGTTTTCACGTGATTAGACGACTAAAACAATGAATTGTACGACGGGCTTTGAAATACCATAACTATGCGTACGAAGCTCCGAATTACATGATGTTTTCACATTTTATCCCTCTTTTCGAGATAAACCATTCCGGGGGTTGCTGATGGCAGCCCAACCCCGTTGTCGAGCTCAAAATGCTTTATTTAGATCCATACGATGGATTTTTAGAGCCGGAAGATGCCCTTTTCGAGTTTGTTAGGTTACGAATGTCATTTCTTGTCAATATGGCGCTTGTGTTGCGTTTGTCTCTTGGATATTCCGTTTGCTTCTTATTTCCTATTTGCGTTTGTTTCTCGTGTTGCACCCCTTTCCGCTTTTTGTTTCTTGTTTTCACGTGATTAGACGACTAAAACAATGACTTGTACAACGGGATTTGAAATACCATAACTTTGCAGACGAAGCTCCAAATTACATGATTTTTTCATATTTTATTCCTCTTTTCGAGATAAACGATGCTGCGGGTTGCTGAAGGCAGCCTGACCCCATTTTCGAGCTCAAAATGCATTATTTAGGTCGATACATTTGATTTTTAGAGCCGGAAGATGCCCTTTTCGAGTTTGTTAGGATACGAATGTCATTTCTTGTCAATACGCCGCTTGCGTTGCGTTTGTCTCTCGGATATTCCTTTTGCTTCCTATTTCCTATTTGCGTTTGTCTCTCGTGTTGCACCCCTTTTCCGCTTTTTGTTTTTGTTTCACGTGATTAAACGACTAAAACAATGAATTGTACGACGGGCTTTGAAATACCATAACTTTGCGTACGAAGCTCCGAATTACATGATTTTTTCACATTTTATTCCTCTTTCCGAGATAAACCATGCCGGGGGTTGCTGATGGCAGTCCAATCCCGTTTTCGAGCTCAAAATTCTTTATTTAGGTCAATACGATGGATTTTTAGAGCCGGAGGATGCCCTTTTCGAGTTTGTTAGGTTACGAATGTCATTTCTTTTCTATACGCCGCTTTCGTTGCATTTGTCTCTTGGATATTCCGTTTGCTTCCTATTTCCTATTTGCGTTTGTCTCTCGTGTTGCACCCCTTTTCCGCTTTTTGTTTTTGTTTCACGTGATTAAACGACTAAAACAATGAATTGTACGACGGGCATTGAAATACCATAACTTTGCGTACGCAACTCCGAATTACATGATTGTTTTCACATTTTATTCCTCTTTTCGAGATAAACCATGCCGCGGGATTGTGAAGGCAGCCCGAACCTGTTTTCGAACACAAAATGCTTTATTTAGGTCGATAGATTTGATTTTTAGAGCCAGAAGATGCCCTTTTCGAGTTTGTTAGGATACGAATGTCTATTCTTGTCAATACGCCGCTTGCGTTGTGTTTCTCTCTAGGCGATTCCTTTGCTTCCTAGTTCCTATTTGCGTCTCTCTCTCGTGTTGCACCCCTTTTCCGCTTTTTGTTTTTGTTTTCACGTGATTAAACGACTAAAACAATGAATTGTACGACGGGCTTTGAAATACCATAACTTTGTGTACGAAGCTCCGAATTACATGATTTTTTACACATTTTATTCTTCTTTTCGAGATAAACCATGCTGTGGATTGCTGAAGGCAGCCTGACCCCGTATTCGAGCTCAAAATGCTTTATTTAGGTCGATACGTTTGACTTTTAGAGCCGGGAGATGCCCTTTTCGAGTTTGTTAGGATACGAATGTCATTTCTTATCAATACGCCGCTTGCGTTGCGTTTGTCTCTCAGATATTCCTTTTGCTTCCTATTTCCTATTTGCGTTTGTCTCTCGTGTTGCACCCCTTTTCCGCTTTTTATTTTTGTTTTCATGTGATTAGACGACTAAAACAATGAATTGTACGACGGGCTTTGAAATACCATAACTTTGTGTACGAAGCTCTGAATTACATAATTTTTTTCACATTTTATTCCTCTTTTCGAGATAAACCATGCTGCGCATTGCTGAAGGCAGCCTGACCCCGTATTCGAGCTCAAAATGCTTTATATAGGTCGATACGTTTGATTTTTAGAGCCGGGAGATGCCCTTTTCGAGTTTGTTAGGATACGAATGTCATTTCTTATCAATACGCCGCTTGCGTTGCGTTTGTCTCTCAGATATTCCTTTTGCTTCCTATTTTCTATTTGCGTTTGTCTCTCGTGTTGCACCCCTTTTCCGCTTTTTGTTTTTGTTTTCATGTGATTAGACGACTAAAACAATGAATTGTACGACGGGGTTTGAAATACCATAACTTTGCGTATGAAGCTCCGAATTACATAATTTTATTCAAATTTTATTCCTCTTTTTGAGATAAACGATGCTGCGGGTTGCTGAAGGCAGCCCGACCCCGTTTTCACGCTCAAAATTCTTTATTTAGGTCGATACGTTTGGTTTTTAGAGCCGGAAGATGCCCTTTTCGAGTTTGTTAGGAAACGAATGTCATTTCTTGTCAATACGCCGCTTGCGTTGCGTTTGTCTCTTGGATATTCCTTTGCTTCCTATTTCCTATTTGCGTTTGTCTCTCGTGTTGCACCCCTTTTCCATTTTTTTTTGTTTTCACGTGATTACACGACTAAAACAATGAATTGTACGACGGGCTTTGAAATACCATAACTTTGCGTACGAAATTCCGAATTACATGATTTTTTTCACTTTTTATTCCTCTTTTCGAGATAAACCATGGCGCAGGTTTCTGAAGGTAGCCTGACCCTGTTTTCGAGCACAAAATGCCTTATTTGGTCGATTCGTTTGATTTTTTAAGCAGGGAGATGCCCTTTTCTTGTTTGTTAGGATACGAATGACATTTCTTGTCCATACGCCGCTTGCGTTGCGTTTGTCTCTCGGATATTCCTTTTGCTTCCTATTTCCTATTTGCATTTGTCTCTCGTGTTGCAACCCTTTTCTGCTTTTTGTTTTTGTTTTCACGTGATTAGACGACTAAAACAATGAATTGTACGACGGGCTTTGAAATACCATAATTTTGCATACGAAGCTCCGAATTACATGATTGTTTTCACATTTTATTCTTCTTTTCGAGATAAACCATGCCGGGGGTTGCTGATGGCAGCCCAACCCCGTTTTCGAGCTCAAAATGCTTTATTTAGTTTCATACGATGGATTTTTAGAGCCGGAAGATGCCTTCTTCGAGTTTGTTAGGTTACGAATGTCATTTCTTGTCAATACGCTGCTTGCGTTGCGTTTATCTCTTGAATATTCCGTTTGCTTCCTATTTCCTATTTGCGTTTGTCTCTCGTGTTACACCCCTTTTCCGCATTTTGTTTTTGGTTTCACGTGATTAGACGACTAAAACAATGAATTGTGCGACGGGATTTGAAATACCATAACTTTGCGTACGAAGCTCCGAATTACATGGATTGTTTCACATTTTATTCCTCTTTTCGAGATAAACGAGGTTGTGGGTTGCTGAAGGCAGCTCGACCCCGTTTTTGAGCTCAAAATGCTTTATTTATGTCGATACGTTCGATTTTTAGAGCCGGAAGATGCCCTTTTCCAATTTGTTAGGATACGAATGTCATTTCTTGTCAATACGCCGCTTGCGTTGCGTTTGTCTCTTGGATATTCCTTTGCTTCCTATTTCCTATTTGCGTTTGTCTCTCGTGTTGCACCCCTTTTCCCGTTTTTGTTTTTGTTTTCACGTGATTAAACAACTAAAACAATGAATTGTATGATAGGCTTCATAACTTTGCGTACGAAGCTCCGAATTACATGATTTTTTCACATTTTATTCCTCTTTTCGAGATAAACCATGCCGCGGGTTGCTGAAGGCAGCCCGACCCTATTTTTGAGCTCAAAATGCTTTATTTAGGTCGATACGTTTGTTTTTAGAGCCGGGAGATTCCCTTTTCGAGTTTGTTAGGATACGAATGTCATTTCTTGTCAATACGCCACTTGCGTTGCGTTTGTCTCTCGGATATTTCGTTTGCTTCCTATTTCCTATTTGCGTTTGTCTCTCGTGTTGCACCCCTTTTCCGCTTTTTGTTTTTGTTTTCTCGTGATTAGAAGACTAAAACCATGATGTCCTAGAAACCAAGCGTGGATCTATAAAAAAATGAAAAAAAAAAGAAGAAAAAAATAAGAAAAGAGAATAAAAACGAGAATACGAGTTTAATGATATCTCAAGCTTAGGAAATTGGTATGGAGATCGCTTGGACGTTGTCTAGGGGTATGGATTAGACTTAAGTTATAGGTAGGATTGCATGGCTCGTGACTTTCGGTTGATAGAAGACTGAACTAGGTATGCTTAGGCTTGCGTTCATGTGACGCGTTGTTTTGCATGATGGCTAATCCTTAGAAGTATTTGTGCTAGTGTCCATTGTTGTTTTACTCTTCTTGTACTCGACTCTAGATTTGCTCGAGGACGAGCAAAGGTTAAGTCTGGGGGAGTTTGATAACATGTTATCCGCCGTAGTATTTACTTCATTCTTAGCTTTAGTTTTGATTATATATCTTGGAATTAACCGATTATTTGAGTTTATTCGAGGATTTTATCTACTATTTCGTGTTTTGCGTAGGAAACGAAGACTTGAAGCAAACACGAAAGATTACGGCAAATCCGCCCCGTAAACATGACAAAGTGAGCAGAGACGATATATGCACGGCAATGGAAGAAATCGGATCACCCGAGCATCGAGCGAAAGGAGCGAAAATAGCAAATGATAGTGTACACGCTTGGGCATGAAGCAAGCCCGCTCGGGGGCTGAGGTTGCACAATTAGAGCCAATAATCCCCGAGAGCAAGCCCAACTCGGGCTGATGAACAACATGGTCGGGCATGTGTGCCCGCTCGGGCTGAGTATTGCACCCGATCGGGCTTCACTTAAAACCAGAAATTCATCGAGAACCAGCCCGACTCAGGCTGGTAGTTGACAGTCGCGGGCATGAGAGCCCGACCGGGCTGAGTGTGGTGCACGAACGGGCTGTGTTCTGCACGAGCGGGTGATGGTTGTGCCCGAGCGGGCCGCCTAATCCGGAATAACCTCTTTTGAAGGTTTGAACGGGAAATCAAAGGAAAAACAAGCCATCTAGGGCAAGGGGACGAAGCACAGACAAAAAAGGACACCTAGAGACACACAAGAAAGAGGAAAGAACACGGACTGAAGACTTTGGGGCATCCAAAGGATTCATCCGAAGCCAACGCTCGGGATGATAGGGAAGACGAACACTTACTCCGTTTTTGTTTGCTTCTCTATGCATTCTGAGTAGATCTGTTGTCATGGGTTAGGGATGCCATTGTAATGGATTGTTTGAGTTATTAATGCTTGATTTTCGGTTTTGTTCAATTGAATGGTTTGATAGGTTATAGATTTATGCGTAATGCCTTCATACATTGTTGATTTCATGCTTGAATAAGACTAGATCTATTCTACTGAGATTAGGCACGTTTGATGGAGATTAGAGATTAGAGATTAGTCTAGGCTAGGAAGAGTAAGAGTCTAGTTTCATGAATGAAACTTCGAATAATTAGATTAATGAGACCGGTCGATTAATCTATTTAGGAACGGTAATAATCGAGGTAGAATTCCCATTGTTCTTAATGCATCTAAAAGCTCCGCGTTACATAGGGATATGAGCGACGTTGATTTCCTAGATAGAGGATTCAGGCTTGGGAGAGTCATTTCCGTTTATAGAGGTCGAGTTCCCATCCGACATTAGAGGTTGAATTCCCCATCGTTCGTCATGCATCTAGTAGGAGATTTAGACTTGGGATAGTCATTTCTAGCATTAGGGGTAGAGTTCTGTACTGTTCTTAACGCGTCTAGACGTTCCGCGCTACATCGGGAGGTGAGCGACGTTGATTTCCTAGATAGAGAATTAGATATTAGTTCCCCATCGATTGATACAAACCGAATTTCATGATCCATAGAAACATCCATTGCATGTTCCGGTATTCCCGACAACGGATTACGTGTTATCAAACTCCCCTAGACTTAACCTTTTGCTCTTCCTCGAGCAAACCTAGAGTCGAGTACTAGAAGAGCTAAACAACAATGGATACTAGCACAAATACATCAAAGGATTAGCCATCATGCAAAACAACGCGTCACATGAACACAAGCCTAACCGTACCAAGTTCAGACTTCTATCAACCGAAAGTCTCGAACCATGCAAACGAGTACCCCCCCAGACTTGAATGAAACACCGTCCCGGTGTTCAAAACCTAAGAGGAAATCGTAAACAAATAAGAGTTGGAACGTGTGCACCTTGTATAACTTCCAATCCCGGTTTTGTGTCTCCTCCTCAAGGATGATATGGACTTTGAAGAACCTGCGAAAAAGATTCACACAATCCAAAAAGAGGAATACGATCCCACCAAGTACAGCAAAGTGAAAAGAAAAAAGAAAAAGAAATAGTCCGAAAATGAAATGAGAAATGCAAAAGTCGGGTTGCCTCCCGATAAGCGCTTGTTTAAGGTCGTGAGCCTGACCAAAATGTGCTACCCATTAGATGGACGTCCTCGACGTCGTTGTGTGCGTAGCGTCTTGCGTGCATAATGCGCTCGATAGGGTGTAGCACGCGGATCAATTGAATTCCTTCCCCGATCAGTCATGTCATCCCTAACCTTCACCTTAATCTTCATCTTGGATGCCTTATCAATGTCCCAATTTGATGCTGGACGTTTGTGGTGGCTGTTAGGCGCCCTATGAATGGTTGAACCATTGATGTAGGCCGTTTGAGCTGCGCTGGAATCTGCCTGGCATTCTTGGAGGGTTATGCACTGATTTGCAACATTTTATTGACTTGAATCCCTCTCCAACTGATCTGTACTCATATGTGCATGAGTTGAGAAGTCGCCTTGATGAGGACTACCCGAAAATCCATCCTTTTCTGAGGTTGCGACCTGCTGTGCTCGGGTCGCGAAGAATTCTGCTCGGAGTTCATCTAACTCGGGGTTCGGGATTTCTTTTGTATCCTTTTTATCTAGCAGCTTTGTATAATGCTTCACTCCGTTGGGGTTCTTACAAAGTCCCTCTCCAGCTGCTAGAAGAGCCATCTCAAAGGTATCCAATTTCCCAAATTTCTCAAAGACTTCGTCGGCCAGCTCCTCTAGGACGTCGATGTGGAATACCGAATCCACCATACAAGGCTGCTTAAGTGTGTCGTTCAGATTGAACTCCACTTCTTCATCCCCGAATTTAAGTGTGAGTCTACCTTCAGCACAATGCATAATCGTCTTTGCCGTATTGAGAAACGACCTACCGAGGATGATTGGGATTTTCTCGTCCTCCTCCATATCCAATACAACGAAATCAACCGGGACGAAAAACTTTCCCACCTGCA
>CM071875.1:2901785-2912778 GCA_036759665.1 Gynandropsis gynandra
GCATCTTGATGACAATTAGCCCGAGCGGGCACTCCATTTCCACCCGATCGGGCACGCATGCCCGACCATGTTCCTTGAGCACCCGAGTCGTGTAAAGCTACGGGGTTGTCATGGCATCAATTACTCGCGCGGGCACCTTCTAATGCCCGAGCGTGCATGACCTAAAATGTTGTTTTCGCTCCTTTCGCTCGGTGTTTGCACGTTCTCTTCAATCCACGGCCTTGCACAAGTTGAACCTTGTCATTTTGGGGTTAAATTGCCGATATCTCTCGTGTTTCTCGTCATGTCTTTGTTTCCTACACAAAACACGAAATGTAGATGAAATCCTCGAATAGACTCGATAAATGAATGAAATCTAACAAATCTACCTAAAACTAGACCTAAGAATGATATAAAAACTACAACGGATTACGTGTTATCAGGGGAGTTTGATAACATGTTATCCGTCGTAGTATTTACATCATTTTTAGGTTTAGTTTTGATTATATTTCTTGGACTTTACCGATTATTTGAGTTCATTCGAGGATTTTATCTACTATTTCTAGTTTTGCGTAGGAAACGAAGACTTGAAGCAAACACGAAAGATTACGGAAAATCCACCCCAAAAACGTGACAAAGTGAGCAGAGACGATATGTGCACTGCCATGGAAGCAAACGGATCACCCGAACATCGAGCAAAAGGAGCGGAAACAGCAAATGACAGTGTACATGCTCGGGCATGAAGCAAGCCCGCTCGGGCTGAGGTTGCATAACTAGAGCAAAAAATCCCCGAGAGCAAGCCCGACTCGGGCTGATGAACAACATGGTCGGGCATGTGTGCCCGCTTGGGCTGAGTACTGCACCCGATCGGGCTGCACATAAAACCAGAAATTCACCGAGAACCAGCCCGACTCGGGCTGGTAGTTGACACGCGCGGGCATGAGAGCCCGACCGGGCTGACTGTGGTACACAAACGGGCTGTGTTCTGCACGAGCGGGTGATGGTTGTGCCCGAGCGGGCCGCCTAATCCAGAACAACCTCTTTTGAAGGTTTGAACGGGCAATTAAAGGAAAACAAGCCATCTAAGGAAAGGGGACGAAGCACAGACAAAGCAGGACAACTAGAGACACACAAGAAAGAGGAAAGAACACGGATTGAAGACTTTGGGGCATCCGAAGGATTCATCCGAAACCAACGCTCGGGATGATAGAGAAGACGAACACTTACTCCGTTTTTGTTTGCTTCTCTATGTATTCTGAGTGGATCTATTGTCATGGGTTAGGGATGCCATTGTAATGGATTGTTTGAGTTATTAATGCTTGATTTTCGGTTTTGTTCAATTGAATGGTTCGATAGGATTAAGATTTGTGCGTAATGCCTTCATACGTTGTTGATTTCATGCTTGAATAAGACTAGATCTATTCAACTGAGATTAGGCATGTTTGATGGAGATTAGAGATTAGTCTAGGCTAGGAAGAGTCAGGCTTGAGTCTCATGGATGAAACTTCGAATAATTAGATTAATGAGACCGGTCGATTAATCTATTTAGAAACGGTAATAATCGAGGTAGAATTCCCACTGTTCTTAATGCATCTAGAAATTCCGCGCTACATAGGGATATGAGCGACGTTGATTTCCTAGATAGAGGATTTAGGCTTGAGAGAGTCATTTCCGTTTATAGAGGTCGAGTTCCCATCTGACATTAGAGGTTGAATTCCCCATCGTTCATCATGCATCTAGAAGTTCTGCACTACATAGGGATATGGGTGAAGTTGATTTCCTAGGTAGGAGATTTAGGCTTGGGAGAGTCATTTCTAGCATTAGGGGTAGAGTTCCCTACTGTTCTTAACGCGTCTAGATGTTCCGCGCTACATCGGGAGGTGAGCGATGTTGATTTCCTAGATAGAGGATTAGATATTAGTTCGCCATCGATTGATACAAACCGAATTTCATGATCCATAGAAACATCCATTGCATGTTCTGGTATTCCCGACACCCATGATACCCCTCATTGCCTAGTCTAGCTTCGTCATCCTTACTTATCTTTACTTTCTAGTTCACTACTCATCCATTGATCAATCTTCTTCTCATGGCAATCTTAGTTCTAACGCTGCACTAGTCCCCAGAGTTACGACCCTTGTACTACACGAACCGTATACTTGCGGTAGAGTGGTCTTGGAAATAAATAAAACTCTATCAAGTTTTTGCCGCCGTTGCCAGGACTAATCACGGTTTTTAGAATTAGGGTTTCGTTGAGTCGAGATCCAGTCCTTTCCGAGTCTTTTGTTTGTTTTTTTTTCTTTTATTTTGAGTCATTACATCTCTTCCGAGCTGATCTATTGTTTGTTTTCTTTCCCACATGCAGACTATTCGGTACATGTCTAGGAGTTCGAGAGGCAAAGAACTCCTCTTCGACCCCGATATTGACAAGACTATGCGAGCCTTAAAGAAACTGCAAAAAGCAAGGCGTAGTGATCCCGAGAATATAGAGGAAACAACAAGTGAGCGAGAAATAGATTTGTGTAGTGAAGAAGAGATGGCACAAGAGGAAGCACCGGAAACTTACGGGGGGTATACAGCGCCTAAACACACGCAGCTTCTTTCCTGCATTCGAAGGCCCGAGATAGATCGGAACAGATTTGAGTTACAGCCGACCCCGTTTTCGAGCTCAAAATGCTTTATTTAGGTCGATACGTTTGATTTTTAGAGCCGGGAGATGCCATTTTCGAGTTTGTTAGGATACGAATGTCATTTCTTGTCAATACGCCGCTTGCGTTGCGTTAGTCTCTGGATATTCCTTTTGTTTCCTATTTCCTATTTGCGTTGGTCTCTCGTGTTGCACCCCTTTTCCGCTTTTTGTTTTTGTTTTTATGTGATTAGACGACTAAACCAATGAATTGTACGACGGGCTTTGAAATACAATAACTTTGCGTACGAAGCTCCGAATTGCATGATTGTTTGACATTTTATTCCTCTTTTCGAGATAAACCATGCTGCGGGATGCTGAAGGCAGCCCGACCCCATTTTTGAGCTCAAAATGCTTTATTTAGGTATACATTTGATTTTTAGAGCCGGGAGATGCCCTTTTCGAGTTTGTTAGGATACGAATGTCATTTCTTGTCAATACGCCGCTTGCGTTGCATTTATCTCTCGAATATTCCTTTTGCTTCCTATTTCCTATTTGCGTTTGTCTCTCGTGTTGCACCCCTTTTCTGCTTTTTTTTTTATTTTCACGTGATTAGACGACTAAAACAATGAATTGTACGACGGGCTTTGAAATACCATAACTTTGCGTACGAAGCTCCAAATTACATGATTTTTTTCACATTTTATTCCTCTTTTCGAGATAAACAATGCCGCGGGGTGCTGAAGGCAGCCCGATCCCGCTTTCGAGTTCAAAATGCTTTATTTAGGTCGATACGATGGATTTTTAGAGCCGGAAGATGCCATTTTCGAGTTTGTTAGGTTACGAATGTCATTTCTTGTCAATACGCCGCTTGCGTTGCGTTTGTCTCTCGGATATTCCTTTTGCTTTCTATTTCCTATTTTCATTTGTCTCTTGTCTTGCACCCCTTTTGCGCTTTTTGTTTTTGTTTTCACGTGATTAGACGACTAAAACAATGAATTGTACTACGGGCTTTGAAATACCATAACTTTGCGTATGAAGCTCCCAATTACATGATTTTTTTCAAATTTTATTCCTCTTTTCGAGATAAAACATGCCGCGGGTTGCTGATGGCAGCCCGACCCCGTTTTTGAGCTCAAAATGCTTTATTTAGGTCGATACGTTGGATTTTTAGAGTCGGGAGATTCCCTTTTCAAGTTTGTTAGGATACGAATGTCATTTCTTGTCAATATGCCGCTTGTGTTGCGTTTTGGCTTCCTATTTGCTATTTACGTTTGTCTCTCGTGTTGCACCCCTTTTATCTCTCGTGTTGCACCCCTTATCCGGTTTTTGTTTTTGTTTTTATGTGATTAGACGACTAAACCAATGAATTGTACGACAGGCTTTGAAATACCATAACTTTGCGTACGAAGCTCCAAATTGCATGCTTTTTTGACATTTTATTCTTATTTTCGAGATAAACCATGCTGTGGGATGCTGAAGGCATCCCGACCCCATTTTCAAGCTCAAAATGATTTATTTAGGTCGATACATTTGATTTTTAGAGCCGGCAGATGCCCTTTTCGAGTTTGTTAGGATACGAATGTCATTTCTTGTCAATACTCCGTTTGTGTTGCATTTGTCTCTCGGATATTCCTTTTGCTCCCTATTTCCTATTTGCGTTTGTCTCTCGTGTTGCACCCCTTTTCTGCTTTTTGTTTTTGTTTTCATGTGATTAGACGACTAAAACAATGAACTGTACGACGGGCTTTGAAATACCATAACTTTGCGTACGAAGCTCCGAATTACATGATTTTTTCACATTTTATTCCTCTTTTCGAGATAAACCACGCCGCGGGTTGCTGAAGGAAGCCCGACCCCATTTTCGAGATCAAAAGGCTTTATTTAGGTCGATACGATGGATTTTTAGAGCCTGAAGATGCCGTTTTCGAGTTTGTTAGGTTACTAATGTCATTTCTTGTCAATACGCTGCTTGCGTTGCGTTGTCTCTCGGATATTCCTTTTTCTTTCTATTTCCTATTTGCGTTTGTCTCTCGTGTTGCACCCCTTTTTCGCTTTTTGTTTTTTTTTTCACGTTATTAGATGACTAAAACAATGAATTGTACGACGGGCATTGAAATACCATAACTTTGCGTACGAAGCTCCAAATTGCATGATTATTTCACATTTTATTCCTCTTTTCGAGATAAACCATGCTGCGTGTTGCTGAAGGCAGCCCGACCCCGTTGTCTTGCTCACAATGCTTTATTTAGGTCGATACGTTTGATTTTTAGATCCGGCGGATGTCCTTTTCGAGTTTGTTAGGATACGAATGTCAGTTCTTGTCAATACGCGTCTTGCGTTGCGTTTGTCTCTCGGATAATCCTTTTTCTTCCTATCCTATTTGCATTTGTCTCTCGTGTTGCGCCCCTTTTCCGCTTTTTGTTTTTGTTTTCATGTGATTAGACGACTAAAACAATGAATTGTACGACATGCTTTGAAATACCATAACTTTGCATACGAAGCTCCGAATTACATGATTTTTTTTCACATTTTATTCCTCTTTTCGAGATAAACCATGCGGCGGGTCGCTGAGGGCAGCCCGACCCCGTTTTGGAGCTTAAAATGCTTTATTTAGGTCGATACAATGGATTTTTAGAGCCGGAAGATTCCCTTTTCGAGTTTGTTAGGATACGAATGCCATTTCTTATCAATACGCCGCTTGCGTTGCATTTGTCTCTTGGATATTTCGTTGCTTCCTATTTCCTATTTGCGTTTGTCTCTCGTGCTGCATCCCTTTTCCGCTTTTTGTTTTTGGTTTCACGTGATTAGACGATTAAAACAATATATTGCACGATGGACTTTGAAATACCATAACTTTGCGTACGAAGCTCCGAATTACATGATTTTTTTCACATTTTATTCCTCCTTTCGAGATAAACCATGCTGCGGGTTGCTGAACGTAGCCGGACCCCATTTTCGAGCTCAAAATGCTTTATTTAGGTCGATTTAATGGATTTTTAGAGCAGGAAGAAGCCCTTCTCGAGTTTGTTAGGTTACGAATGTCATTTCTTGTCAATACGCCGCTTGTGTTGCGTTTGTCTCTCGGATATTCCTTTTGCATCCTATTTCCTATTTGCATTTGTCTCTCATGTTGCACCCCTTATCCGGTTTTTGTTTTTGTTTTTATGTGATTAGACGACTAAACCAATGATTTGTACGACAGGCTTTGAAATACCATAACTTTGCGTACGAATCTCCGAATTACATAATTTTTTTCACATTTTATTCCTTTTTTCGAGATGAACGATGTTGTGGGTTTCTGAAGGCAGTCCGACCCCGTTTTCATACTCAAAATGCTTTATTTAGGTCGATACGTTGGATTTTTAGAGCAGGGAGATGCCCTTTTCGAGTTTGTTAGGATACGGATGTCATTTCTTGTCAATACGCCGCTTGCGTTGCATTTGTTTCTCGGATATTCCTTTTGCTCACTATTTCCTATTTGCGTTTGTCTCTCGTGTTGCACCCCTTTTCTGCTTTTTGCTTTTGTTTTCACGTGATTAGACGACTAAAACAATGAATTGTACGACGGGCATTGAAATACCATAACTTTGCGTACGAAGCTCCGAATTACATGATTTTTTTCACATTTTATTCCTCTTTTCGAGATAAACCACACCGCGGGTTGCTGAAGGAAGCCCGACCCCATTTTCGAGATCAAATGGCTTTATTTAGGTCGATACAATGGATTTTTAGAACCTGAAGATGCCGTTTTCGAGTTTGTTAGGTTACTAATGTCATTTCTTGTCAATACGTTGCTTGCGTTGCGTTGTCTCTCGGATATTCCTTTTTCTTTCTATTTCCTATTTGCGTTTGTCTCTCGTGTTGCACCCCTTTTTCGCTTTTTGTTTTTGTTTTCACGTTATTAGACGACTAAAACAATGAATTGTACGACGGTCATTGAAATGCCATAACTTTACGAACAAAGCTCCAAATTGCATGATTATTTCACATTTTATTCCTCTTTTCGAGATAAACCATGTTGCGGGTTGCTGAAGGCAGCCCGACCCCGTTGTCTTGCTCACAATGCTTTATTTAGGTCGATACGTTTGATTTTTAGATCTGGCGGATGTCCTTTTCGAGTTTGTTAGGATACGAATGTCATTTCTTGTCAATACGCGTCTTGCGTTGCGTTTGTCTCTCGGATATTCCTTTTTCTTCCTATCCTATTTGCGATTGTCTCTTGTGTTGCCCCCCTTTTCCGCTTTTTGTTTTTGTTTTCACGTGATTAGACGACTAAAACAATGAATTGTACGACAGGCTTTGAAATACCATAACTTTGCATACGAAGCTCCGAATTACATGATTATTTTTCACATTTTATTCCTCTTTTCGAGATAAACCATGCGGCGGGTCGCTGAGGGCAGCCCGACCCCGTTTTGGAGCTTAAAATGATTTATTTAGGTCGATACGATGGATTTTTAGAGCCGGAAGATGCCCTTTTCGAGTTTGTTAGGATACGAATGCCATTTCTTATCAATACGCCGCTTGCGTTGCATTTGTCTCTTGGATATTCCGTTGCTTCCTATTTCCTATTTGCGTTTGTCTCTCGTGATGCACCCCTTTTTCCGCTTTTTGTTTTTGTTTTCACGTGATTAGACGACTAAAACAATATATTGCACGATGGGCTTTGAAATACCATAACTTTGCGTACGAAGCTCCGAATTACATGATTTTTTTCACATTTTGTTCCTCTTTTCGAGATAAACCATGTTGGGGGTTGCTGAAGGCAGCCCGACCCCGTTTTCGAGCTCAAAATGCTTTATTTAGGTCGATTTAATGGATTTTTAGAGCAGGAAGATGCCCTTCTCGAGTTTGTTAGGTTACGAATGTCATTTCTTGTCAATACGCCGCTTGCGTTGCGTTTGTCTCTTGGATATTCCTTTTGCATCCTATTTCCTATTTGCGTTTGTCTCTCGTGTTGCACCCCTTTTCCGCTTTTTGTTTTTGTTTTCACGTGATTAGACGACTAAAACAATGAATTCTACGACTTGCTTTGAAATTCCATAACTTTGCGTACGAAGCTCCAAATTACATGATTTTTTCACATTTTATTCCTCTTTTCGAGATAAACCATGTCGCGGGTTGCTGAGGACAGCCCGACGCCGTTTTTGAGCTGAAAATGCTTTATTTAGGTCGATACGATGGATTTTTAGAGCTGGAAGATGCCCTTTTCGAGTTTGTTAGGATACGAATGTCATTTCTTGTCAATATGCCGCTTGCGCTGCATTTGTCTCTTGGATATTCCGTTTGCTTCCTATTTTCTATTTGCGTTTGTCTCTCGTGTTGCACCCCTTTTCCGCTATTTGTTTTTGTTTTCACGTGATTAGACGACTAAAACAATTAATTGTACGACGGGCTTTGAAATACCATTACTTTGCGTACGAAGCTCCGAATTACATGAGTTTTTTCACATTTTTTTCCTCTTTTCGAGATAAACCATGCCGCGGATTGCTGAAGGCAGCCCGACCCCATTTTCGAGTTCAAAATGCTTTATTTAGGTCGATACGATGGATTTTTAGAGCTGGAAGATGCCCTTTTCGAGTTGATAAGGTTACGAATGTAATTTCTTGTCAATACGCCGCTTGCGTTGCGTTTGTCTCTCGAATATTCCTTTTGTTTCCTATTTTCTTTTTGCATTTGTCTCTCGTGTTGCACCCCTTTTCCGCTTTTTTTTTTGCTTTCACGTGATTAGACGACTAAAACAATGAATTGTACGACGGACTCTGAAATACCATAACTTTGCGTACGAAGCTCCGAATTACATGATTTTTTTCACATTTTATTCCTCTTTTCGAGATAAAACATGCCGCGGTTGCTGAAGGCAGCCTGACCCCGTTTTCGAGCTCAAAATGCTTTATTTAGCTCAATACGTTGGATTTTTAGAGCCGGGAGATGCCCTTTTCGAGTTTGTTAGGATCCGAATGTCATTTCTCGTCAATAGGCCGCTTGCGTTGCGTTTGTCTCTGGATATTCCTTTTGTTTCCTATTTCCTATTTGCATTTGTCTATCGTGTTGCACCCCTTTTCCGCTTTTTTTTTTGTTTTTACGTGATTAGACGACTAAACCAATGAATTGTACGACGGGCTTTGAAATACCATAACTTTGCGTACGAAGCTCAGAATTGCATGATTTTTTGACATTTTATTCCTCTTTTCGAGGTAAACCATGCTGCGGGATGCTGAAGGCAGCTCGACCCCATTTTCGAGCTCAAAATGCTTTATTTAGGCGATACGTTTGATTTTTAGAGCCGGAAGATGCCCTTTTCGAGTTTGTTAGGATACGAATGTCATTTCTTGTCAATACTCCATGCGTTGCATTTGTCTCTCGGATATTCCTTTTGCTCCATATTTCCTATTTGTGTTTGTCTCTCGTGTTGCACCCCTTTTCTGCTTTTTGTTTTTGTTTTCACGTGATTAGACGACTAAAAACATGAATTGTACGATGGGCTTTGAAATACCATAACTTTGTGTATGAAGCTCCGAATTACATGATTTTTTTCACATTTAATGCCCCGGATCGACGACCCTTTCACAGTGACCAAGAGAATCAGCAACAACGCGTACCAACTCGACTTGCAAGGTAAGTATAATGTGAGTCCTAGCTTTAATGCTACTGACTTGGTTGCTTTTTTCGCAGATCAAGCGGATTTGAGGGCAAATCCTTTTCAAGTAGGGGGCATGATATGATCCCAGACGACGTCGAGGATGAGACCTCGAATGCAGAGGAGGATGCGACCTGTAATGCAGAAGAGGATACGACCTGCGCGACCCGAGACACGACCCGCGCCACAGAATAGGTGACCCGCACCACGGAGGAGACGACCCGAGTCAAATGAAAGGCGGACGCAACCCGAAGGAAGGACATTGGTCCTATGACCCGAGCTAGGGCTAGAGAGGAGGAGGTCTTGACCTTACCAGCATGTCCCGTGACCCGAGCTAAAGCAACAAAGCTTAAGGAGGCAATCATCGGGATCCTCACGACCATCCACGTTCAAGACGAGTATTCAAGTTCACGTGAAGTCACCAATATCCGTATCATTCTTCGAGCCGAAACACAACTTGAAACGATCAATAATTAGGGTAACTGACTCGCGTGTACTCTTTTCCCTTCGTTGGTTTTGTCCCACGGGGTTTTCCAACGACAGGTTTTTAACGAGGCCGCGATTTACTTTCCGCGACCTAATTATTGACCCGAGGTTTCAAGACAAATTCGCATCCCGACGGCACATCTTACGACTTGTCTTATTTATGTTTTGGCTATTTTCTAGAACATTAATGTTATGTCTTTCATGGTGACTTAGCATTTAATGTTGCATTTATGTTTTTGCATGACCATTTCTTGTTACTGATGGCCAGCCATGAACACCATTATAGGAAGCTTGAATTTTGAATTGAATCTTTGATTTTCCCTTGTGAAATCATCTTTGTTGGTGTGTTATATCCAACAAAACCGTAGGTGTGTCATATCCAACATTCGTTCGTTCTTCGTTGGTGCGTAATATCCTTCAAAGACGGGCCGGTGAATCGAGAGTCTTTCTGCAACTCTCGTGTGACCATTCGCTCCACCCACCTTGCACGAAGAGTCGTGCGACTCGGCTGCAGCAAGGCCTATCCATCCAACCTTAGTCTAGAGTGTCGTTCCAGTGGGATTGCGTCACTCACTGAGACTCTTGACCCTCTTCGACTCAAGCTACTCAATGAGACTCATGACCCTAGACTCCTAACCCTCCTCGCCAAGCGACTAATTGAGATTCCTGATCTTCTTCGACTCAAACGACTTACTCAGACTCCTGACCTTCTTCGATTCAAGCGACTCACTGAGACTCATGACCCTCCTCGACTCAGACCCATTTGAAATCAACAAACAATTTCGCTTTCAACAACCTAATCCCTAATGTATTTCATCTGCAAAGAAAAACTCTAAAACTGATCCACTCACGGAGGCAAATGAAATTGACTCGTGCGCTCTTCTTTATTACTGCGACCCAATATGATCACATATGACCCATGGACAACTCATGCGACCAAATATGACCCATGGATGTCTAATGCGAACACATAAGACCCTTGTACGACTCATGCGACCCTATATGACCACATATGACCCATGGACGACTCATACGACCACATATGACCCATGGACGACTCATACGACCACATATGACCCATGGACGACTCATGCTAGTTCTGCTTCTTAAGGTGAGCTTGATCCTGCATTACTTCCTTTGGCGTCAACGGAACAAGTACCGTCTTTTTACCTTTAAACTCGAAGTAATGTTTGTTGGTGTATCCGTCGTGCTTCACTTTGCGGTCTGACTGCCAAGGTCTTCCGAGCAAGATGTGGCTT
>CM071875.1:2928635-2974423 GCA_036759665.1 Gynandropsis gynandra
CAGCATCAGCATCAGCATCAGCATCACTCACGCACTCCTTCCTCTTAGTCCCTTTTTCCTGCAAAATGACCAATTACGAATACATTATACTTCTACCGACCTAAGCGACTCATGCGACTCAACCGACCCATGCGATGCAACCGACCCGTGCGACCCTCAACCGACGTGTGCGACCCATGCGACTCAAACGACCCTCAGACACTCCGCGACACTCAAACGACCATTGCGACCTAACCGACTCACTGACACTGACACTCACCCGTTTCAAATCAATAAACTGAGTCTAAGATGGTCATGAAACTACTGCGACCCTTGCTACTCAACCGACTCACGGAGTCGAAGATGTTCATGCAACTCCTGCGACCCTTGCGACCTAACCGACTCACTGACACTGACCCTTGTGACTCGAAAGCTTGCAAAACCCTAGAAATCGAACTACTTACACTTATTGACGCCATTAAAGATTGACTCGTGCTCTCTTCGTGCTCTCTTCGCCAGTTTCCTTCTCGCCAACTTCAAATCGTTCGCCAACTTCAAATCGTTCCCTCTCAAGTTCGAAATCACTTATTTCTTTCTTGCTATCAACTTTTAAACAGGTTTCATGGCGAAAAACTGTTCGGCTTTCTCGTTTTCGGCAGGTTTTTCACGCGAAAAACTGCCGAACTTCCATTTTTCCACGTTCGAACGTTAAAGGCAAATTGGTCTTTTCTTCAGTTTTTATTTTTCGGATTTAATAATTACTTTGGGGAAGGGTATTTTTGAAGTGATTTAGCCCTTTGAGAATATTTCTGATATTCCGCCCTTTAAAATATGCTCATTTTAAATTATTTATTGTTAACACTTATCATTAACGATTATTCTAACCAAGAGATAAATATTTATTCAGTTAAAATTATGTATATCAAATCCAGTTTAATACGTAAAGAATTATATTTTCTATCACTTACATACTTTACGAATTTTTTATTTGGGGTTTAATATGCAAAATTATATATTCTTTCACATATTTACTTTATATGAGTTTTTTATTTTAGTGTTAAATAAAATATTATTTTGAACTTTCAATCCATGATATATCCTTATCATGAGTTTCATGTAAATAACACCTCCTAAAAGATTCTAATAGAAATTGGTATAATGCCCTTCTACTTAACTATACAACCGCGCTTGGGTATACTTTATGATTTACAATAAAAGTTAACTATGTTAATAATTATAAAGGTAATTATGGAAGAAAAGTATATATTATCTCTGACTGAAACTTACCATAACTTTCCATAATATTTAATTTAGGATAAACACCTCATCCAGTTTCGAGATATATTTTATTATGGCCAAATTAATAATAAAAAAATCTTTCTTACTTCTCTCCATAATTTCTTATTAAAAAAAATCATCAAACTTCGTCACACTAACTTTACAAAAAAAAAAAAAAAACTGTATATCCCATTTAGACCCACATCTCCGACCTCCTTTGCTTTCCTCTGTTTTCTCTCTTCTTCATCTTCTACAACGTTGTCTGAAAAAACCAAGACATATTTCCATGTCTTCGATCCTTAGTTCCCATGGCATGGCTTTTGCCACCGCCATGGCTGTCTCAGCAGGCACCGTTATTCTCTTAGCTCTTCATCTCACCGGTGGGTCCTCGAATTTCACAGTAAAATTCCGAAGAAAAAATATAGTTTCTGACTTTTTCCGGTATGCTTTGTTTTTTGGATTTCAGAGAAGACGGCGAAGAAGACGACGACTAAGAAGAAGAAAAGGGTTCGTTTTGCGGCGGATGTCGTTGATCCGAGAAGCGACGGAGAAGAATTCCGGAGAAAATTGAAGATGGGAGACCGATTTACTCGTTCTGAGGATTCGGACAAGTTCGAGAAGAATGGTGGAAGAATGCCAGAAAACAGAGCAGTTCTTTACAACGGTATTCTCCGAGACCGACCGGTTAATAACCGGTTTAGTATTTACAACTATTCTTGCTAACCGAACCGGGTCTTCCAAGTTGAAATATTAGCCTTACCTCATTGATGTTAACCTTATTTTTCCCCTTTATTGACACCATTTATAGTTATGAAGGTTTGTGTAAATGAAGACTTTAGCCAGCCATGTGTATATCTAATTTTCTGATCTTTTTATTAGAATATAGTATATAAAATATGTAATTAGATTAGTTAGTTTGTTAGATTAAATAAACAATTAGTAGGTACAATTATTGTATATAAATAGGTGAAAAACAATGTATCTTTTTGGTTAATGAATAAAAATTACTTTTTCCTTAATCTGAAATGGTATCAGGAGCTTTATTCTCTCTCTTCCGCTGCAAACCCTAATTCCCTTTTTTTCTTCCCTTCTTCCTCTGTAAATCGGTGGTGATTTTGTTTGAATCGGAAAATTTTTGTTCCCTTTCTCGCCGGATTCTTAGTCCTCTCATCTCCGGCGTCATCAATTTTTTTTTTTCTTCTCTGGTTCGATTTTGAACCTCCAAGTCGTCTTCTTCGAGTCATCCTCTTCGACTCGTCTTCTTCGAGTTGTCCTCTTCGACTCGATTTCTTCGAACTGTCTTCGTTGTTCTCTTCACCGGCTTCTTCTTCGCCGGATTCTTGCTTCTTCGCCGGATTGTTCCCTTTTTCGCCGGCTTGTTCCCTTCTTCGCCGTTTTTTTTCTTTTCCTAATCGTCGATTTCTTCATTTTTTTTTTCTTTCTTTCTTCATCATTTTTTTTATCGACGAATTTCGTAAAATCCTTTTCCTAATCGATCTGTTTCCCTAATCCCTAATTGTTGATTTCCCTAATCGTCGATTTTCCTAATCGTAAAATCCCTAATCGTCGATTTCCCTAATCGGTCGGTTTCATCAATTTTCTTTTTATCGACGATTTCGTTTAAGCCGCCAGACCTTCTTTCTCTGGCTGGTTCTTGTTTCCCGGTTTTACTTCGTCGGAGTTTTTTCTATCTTGCTCTCGGCGGTTTGTTTTTTTTCAATTCTTCAATTCACCGATTTACAGAAGCTCATCTCTATGGCTTCTTTAATCCCCATCCCAAACCCTACCCAAAACATCGATCCCTACAAAAATCCCCTTTATTTGCACACAAATGACCAGAGTTGTGTGCTTCTTGTCACCGAAAAACTCACTGGTGAGATGAATTTCAACACTTGGAGGAGGTCTATGACCATGGCACTGAACGGCAGAAACAAATTGGGTTTCGTAACAGGTAAGAATCCTCAACCTTCACCGGATGATCCCGATTTTGAAACATGGCATCGATGTAATGATATCGTATGCTCATGGATCATAAATTCGGTTGTCAAAGAAATTGGAGATAGCATAGTGCATATGAACACTGCCTCTAGTATTTGGCAGAATCTTAATGATAGGTTTAGTCAAACCAACCTCCCTAGGATTTATGGCATCGAAACCGAATTACAGAACCTTAAACAAGGGAACCTTGACCTTAATTCCTATTATACCCGTTTGATCACTTTTTGGCAAGAACTTAAAAGCTTAGATGACCCAATTTCTTGTTCTTGCACAAAATGTGAATGTAGCATTAACACACAGATAACAAAATCCGAAGAAAAACGTTATCTGTTAAAATTCTTAATGGGTCTAAATGAATCTTTTTCTTTGGTCCGTCGTCAAATCCTTCTAATGGATCCCCTCCCTTCTGTTGCAAAAGCCTTTAACCTAGTGATTCAAGATAAGCAACAACGAGGAGTTCTTCCTCCTCCTCTCGATGCCATTATTTTCCAATCCTCTTCAAATACCTCTGGTCCTTCATCCAGCCATTCTTACCGTCCTCGTGGTCCCACCAATTTTAATTCACAACCTCGTCCTCGTCCTGTTTGTACCCATTGTGGTCTACAAGGACATATTATCTCAAAATGTTACCGCCTACATGGTTATCCTCCTGGATATAGGCAACCTAACTCAGGATCACAGAAACCTAGACCCCAATCTTTCAACTATTCGCCCCATATTAACAATGTCATTCAGGAAGTTCAACCTCCTATTTCTAGTTACACTTCTGCTGTATCCAATTCTGGAGTTGCTACGAGCACTCTTTTAACTCCAGAACAACTACAGCAAGTAGTGTCACACCTCACATCTGTCCAAAGCTACAGTTCTAGATCACATTCCACTCCAGCAGACCATTCAGTGACCTCCGTTCCTCCTTCTCAGATAAATTCATCTGTTCCAACAACATTAGGTAATTCTTTTATAAATCTTTTTTATTCTTTTTCAATTAATTCCAGTTTACAGATTCCTAAGAATTCTTGGATTATTGATTCCGGAGCCAGTAATCATGTTTGCAATCATATCGATTCTTTTTCTGATTTGAAACCTCTTCCTAATGCTTTTGTTATTCTTCCTAATGGTTCCAAATTTTCTGTTTCTTTCATTGGAACTGTCATTCTTTCTTCACATCTAATTCTAAAATCTGTGCTATACATTCCTTCTTTCAGTTTTAACCTAGTTAGTGTTAGTTTGTTAACTCAAGATTCCAACCTTAACGTCTCATTCACCGCTTCTTCTTGCCTCCTACAGGACCCTACTCGGGGCTTGATGATTGGGAAGGGTGATGTTTCTCACAACTTATACTTTTTGGATCCTACAACATTTCCAATTCTTGCTATTTCTACTTCTTCCGATGTATGACACAGTAGGCTAGGACATCTTTCTTTCCATAAAATCAGATTTTTGTCATCAAAATCCATCATCAATTCTTCTCCCATCTCTCCTTCTCATCACTGTACAATCTGTCCACAAGCAAAACAAAGAAAACTTTCTTTTCCTTCTAATAATAATCTCTCTAAAAACATTTTTGATCTCGTACATATTGACATTTGGGGTCCATTTCATGTTGAATCAATTGATGGTTATAGGTTCTTTCTTACTATAATAGATGATAATTCTAGATCTATATGGATATACTTCTTAAAATCAAAATCTGATGTCAACATCATTTTTCCTTCTTTTATAGCATATGTTGAAAATCAATTTAAAACAACGATTAAAGCTATTAGAAGTGATAATGTCCCGGAACTACAATTTAAAAACCTTCTCAATAGTAAAGGAATACTTCATTTTCATTCTTGTGCCTATACACCACAACAAAATTCTGTGGTTGAACGCAAACATCAACACTTATTGAATGTTGCACGATCTTTGTTGATTCAATCCAATATTCCTCTTGAGTATTGGACTGATTGTATATCCACAGCAGCCTATCTTATCAATAGGACACCTGCTGCCATTCTAAATCACAAATCTCCATATGAATTGTTAAATGGTAAACAACCTAGTTATGATCATTTAAAAATATTTGGTTGTCTTTGCTATGTTACAACATCTCCTATTAATAAGCATAAATTCACACCCTAGAGCTAACCTGCAGTTTTCTTAGGATATCCTGTTGGTTATAAAGGTTATAAGGTTTTAGATCTGATTTCTAATCAAATCCTAATATCTAGACACATAATATTTCATGAATCCATATTTCCATTTAAGGATAATACTCATGTTCACCATGTTAATGACTTATTTCCATATTCTGTCCTCCCTTTACCTATTCCAGCAGATTTTTCTGTTGATTCTGCTAATAACCCTTCCACTGCAACTGCCACTGCCATAGTTCCTATCCCGGACACAAATTTGTCTCAATCTCTTCCTACATCTTCTACTGTTTTAAAACCAAAGAGAATCAGTAAACCACCTCATTATCTTTCGGATTATCACTGTTATCATTTAAATTTTAAATCTGATCCATCTTTTACCAAAACACCTTATCCAATTTTCTCTTTTCTCTCATATTCAAAACTGTCCAATTCACACAGATTGTTTTCTCTAAACATCAGCACTGTTAGTGAACCTAAAAACTTTAATGAAGCATCTTTATCTCCTCACTGGATTGAAGCTATGCAACTTGAACTTAATGCATTGATAAATAACAATACTTGGTCTCTTTGCTCTTTACCTGCAAACAAGAAATCTGTAGGATGCAAATGGCTATACAAAATTAAATATAATGCTGATGGGACCTTAGATAGATATAAAGCTAGATTAGTAGCAAAAGGCTACACTCAAACTGAAGGAATTGATTATACTGATACATTTAGTCCTGTAGCGAAAATGGTGACTGTACGACTTATTTTCTGCCTTGCATCTTCTTTAAACTGGATTATAACTCAAATGGACGTATCGAATGCTTTTTTAAATGGTGAATTGAATGAAGAAATTTACATGAATTTACCACCTGGATATGTACCTAATAAGGGGGAGAAACTACCAACTAATGCTGTATGCAAACTTAACAAATCTATTTATGGGTTGAAACAATCTTCTAGACAATGGAACATTAAATTCTCTTCTGTGCTTAAGATTTCTGGTTTTAATCAATCCATTTGTGATAATTCTTTATTTTACAAAATTTCTTCGGATTCGTTTGTTGCTTTATTGCTCTATGTTGATGATATATTAATTGTTGGAAATAATGTTGCTGCTGTTGAGTCTTTGAAACAGGTTCTTCACTCTCATTTCAAGGTAAAAGATCTTGGTTGTTGTAAATATTTTTTAGGTTTAGAGATAGCTCGAAATAATACTGGTATTTGCTTGAATCAAAGGAAATATACTCTTGAATTATTGGAACAGTTTGGCCTTTTAGGTTCTAAGCCAGTTAGCATCCCTATGGAAGTGAATGCAAAGTTTTCGGCTTCTGATAGCGATTTGTTGGCTGATCCTAAGTACTATAGAATGTTGATAGGTAAACTGATTTATCTTACTATAACTAGACCAGATATTTGTTTTGCTGTGAATAAACTCAGCCAATATATGTCTGCTCCTACTCAATTACAATTGGTTGCTGCTATACGTATCTTACGATTTCTTAAAGCTTGTCCAGGACAAGGTTTATTTTATCCATCGATTCCTAGCACAACATTGACTGCTTTTTCGGATGCAGATTGGGCATCTTGCTTAGATTCACGAAGGTCAGTGACTGGTTATTGCGTATTTCTTGGTAACTCTCTTATTTCATGGAAATAAAAAAACAGATAACTATATCTCGAAGTAGTAGTGTCGAAGCAGAATATCGTTCTATGGCCAATGCTACTTGTGAATTGGTATGGATTTCTAACTTACTCAGTGAATTATCAATTCCTATTACCACACCCGCTTTGTTGTTTTGTGATAACACAGCAGCACTACATATCGCAAACAACCCGGTCTATCATGAGCGCACGAAGCACATAGAAATTGACTGCCATCTGATTCGAGAAAGGCTTCAATCTGGTTTTATCAAGACGATGCACGTACAAACACACAATCAAATTGCTGATATCTTGACAAAGCCTCTTTCTTCACAACAATTTCATATGTTAACCTCCAAGATGGGAGTTAAAAATATTTACTCTCCATCTTGAGGGGGAGTATTAGAATATAGTATATAAAATATGTAATTAGATTAGTTAGTTTGTTAGATTAAATAAACAATTAGTAGGTACAATTATTGTATATAAATAGGTGAAAAACAATGTATCTTTTTGGTTAATGAATAAAAATTACTTTTTCCTTAATCTGAACTTTTCTAGAAAAAAAAAAAAAAAACTGGATTCAAGTTAGTGAGTGAGAAGCTTTCTGCATCAGAATTTCTCTCTCTCTCTCTCTTTTAAACTTTTGCGTAAAAAGAAATCGGATTTGCTTGGGTTTTGTAGATTTATAATTAAAATAATGAGAATCTTAAATATTATTGTGTTTTGAGAAAAATATAGTGATTGTATTTTCTCTTTGATTCAATTGGATGCTTTGATTAATCTGTATAATGGCTACACAAATTAAAACATTAATACTTTTAAGACTCGCAACTGGGTTGTTTGTATCATCACCTGTGTTAATTTAATATTTAACTCCCCGTAGTTTTTAGGTTTTAATTTGTAATATTTATTTAGAATCCAAATTATTTATAGATTTATATCTTTTTATGCAATCCAAACTATTTTTTAATCAACGTACTGTAAATTTCTTTTTGGATATATATTGGAAAAATTTTGTTTATTCTCTACGAATTCATGTCATAAGTCCACGAAATGAGTGTGACATCCCCCTAATAAATATGGTAATTAATGCGTAATTAATGTTTTTTAATGGCATATATAGTTAAATATATATCGAAAGTGGAGTCCATGTTCCAATGCTTCATAATTTTGCAAAACTTGTAATTCATGCATGTGGTCAAAGCAATATTGCCCCCTCGTTCATTGAAAAAGTTCAAAAGAAATTGATTTCTCAAAAAAGTATTCTAACACTAACTACATTCTATTTCATTATTTATATTGATGAGGATAAGTTGTAGTGCTTTAGTATTGCTAATTTCCTAGTTCTTGAATCAATTTTTATGTCAACCGACGAATCAAATTAATTAGCAGTCGTGCATTCAAAATATGACCGGCATATTCTTTTATAAGGGGAGATAGGACTTGATATAAAATAAAACCGAAGCAGGAAAGGGATAATTAATTCATACACTAAATTGTCCATTATTAATGAAAACTCGGAACAGATTTGTTTTGATTTGTGTATTTTTATGTCTTAATTTCATTTTTATTTGTATTAAAAATTTAAAATATATATATATTTTGAACTCGTTGAATTTATATTCTGATTAAATGGATTTGAAGTAGTTGGTATAGGTAAACCGAAAATGACTCAACTGTTAGGTGGTTAGTTATTTCAGGTTTAGTTTTTGCTATAACTTCTAGTTTGTGTTTCTATTAAGGGTATTATAATTGACTGGGTTGGTAGTCTCTATTTAAAACCATAAAATCATTTGATCATGGAAAGGTAGAGTTATTTACGTTTTGTAATCTTGGTTTCCCATTTAATAAAACAATTTCAAATGAATCTTTCAGAATTCGAAAAAATGAGTGTCTTCATCTTCTTCACGTTGCTATGTTCTTCATTTTAATCATCTTCAAAACTTTCTGAAATTCAAACTCATAACAAGTGGTATCACATCCTAGTTTTACAATCAAGGAAGAAAGGATCAAAAAAAGAGAAATTGAGACTAACATGCTGGAAGAACTCCAGGAAGTGAAACCGGATGTTGAAACTCTAGCTCAAGTACAAGATTTGAAAACAAAGAGAAGTGTTGTAAAATTATCATGAAAAAAAACAAGAAATGTCTACTTATAAACTCGATATTAAAAATAGGGGTGGGCGTTTCGGGTTACCCGGACCGACCCAACCCGAAAAATCCAACCCGTGAGATAAACGGATTTTGTAAAAAAACCCATATGGATTCAAAATCTAAAACACAAATGGATTCGGGTCGGTCCGGGTTGGGTTCGGGAGAACCCGAGGAACCCGAAAAAAAATCCTAACCCTTCTAACCTAATTTTTTGTATGTTAAATTTGGAACCTGAATTATCCGTTTAAACCCGAATTACCCGTTTAAACCCGAAGTACCCGTTTAAAACCCGAATTACTCGTTTAAACCCGAATTACCCGTACTTAAATAACCCAAAAAACCCAAAGAACCCGAGAATCCGAAATAACTCAAATACAATTCTGGTTTTTTCGGGTTCAATGTTCCAAACCCGAACAACCCGAACCCAACCCGGAACCCGAGAAACCCGTCCCGAAAACCAAATGGGGTTTTTTGGGTTCAATTTTTTAAAACCCGAGGAACCCAAATCCAGACCGAAACCTGGATTGTCCACCCCTAATTAAAAATTTTGATGGAAAAGGAAATTTCTTATTAGAAGTAATGGAACATTACAAGGTTCTTGAAGAAGATGTAAAGGAAGTTGGAACAACAAGGATCTGAACACATGATGGATTGGAAAAAGTTTTAACAAATGTTAGGTATGTTCTAGGACTCAAGAGGAACTTGATTTCTCTTGGTATATTTTATCAACAAAGACTATGGTCTCAGTCTCAAAGTGGCGAACTCAAAGTATTTAAAAGGCAAAAAATGAATATGAAAGGAACTCGGAAATATGAGTTGTAAATACTAGAAGAAAATCTATCTAAAGGGAGTTGAATGCCACACATTCTAACTAAGATGATACTTTATGACATAGGAGGTTAGGTCATATGAGCCTGAAGGATTTGATGTGTAAGTCAAGAAGTGATCAATCAAAAAAGTTAAGTCTAAGGATCTAAAGAATTATTTTCTCGAGAAATCACACAAATCGAGTTTTAGTTTAGAAAAAATTCATTCGACTACATATATTCAGATCTATGAGATTTTCGTAATTTTGCTTCATCTTTGTTTGGTTTTCAATGATTTCTTACTATGATTGATGACTCTCCAAAGAAATTGTGAATTGTTTTTTGAAAACTAAAAGTGAAGCCTATTCTAAGTTCCAATAGTGGAAGATCCAAGACGATAGGCAAACTAAAAAAAATAAAATATTTGAGGACATACAATGAATTAAAATTTTAAAAATCAAGCATAATTTGTTTTTAAAAAATCAGACATTGCAAGTCATAAAAAATGCCCATACACTTTTAACAAGTGGAGTTGGATCCAATGGCATATCTATTTAATCATTGGGGTCAAATTTCCAACGGTTTATTATTTTCTTAAAAAAATTTATTAAAATTACAATGAAGTATTAATTAAGGGTTAACAATATAATTAAAAAAATATTTATTCAAAATGAAGTAAATATGTCCCTTTATAGACTGTTGTTTTGATTTCGTTACTTTTTTAGAGGATGAACTAAACTGTGATGGAAAAAATCAGGTGCATGCTAACAGAATTAGGACTTAGACAAGAACTTTGGGTTGAGGCTACTTCAACAAAGGTATATATTATAAACAGATCTCCATCAAAGTGTTAAAATAAAAGTGGACTGGATCATAATTGGTAACAGTCATAAGACAGTGTTTAGATTAGTTGCATATGTTTATACAGAACAAAGGCAAAAAAAATCTTAGGACTCAGAAAGGTGAGTTTTTTGGATATCCTACAAGAATGACGGGGTATAAGGTTTAGTTACCTGGAAAAAGGAAAATGTTTGTATCAGTACGGATGTGGTGTTTCAAGAAGGATAAACCTACAAACACACGATTCAGGAACATAAAAAATGGAGTTATAGAAAAGGATTCTAGTGTAAAAGTTGGTGAATTTGATTTTAAATATCAAAAGATTTCTTTAGCAAGTGGAGCTGAAACATGGGGAAATGCCTTAAAATGAACAAATGTGCATGTGAATATGATAATCATGATATATTTTAGGATTTAGATGCGGAAGCATGTTCAAATTTAAGTGGTTATCTTCTAACCGTAGATAGAACAAGAATAAACATCAAAGTTCCTCAAATATATGCTAAGACAAATATTGTAGCCATTGCCTTAAACATTACAGTAAAACATATCAGGATGCAAAGAAAAAAATATTTGAGATTCGGAATTAAGTCATGGATGAGGAAATGGATTTCTTGAAAACAGATAAGACATGAAAACTAGCTCCTAAACCCGGACGGAAGAAGGTGATAGGGTGTTAATGGATCTTCAAAAGAAACCATAGGATTTCGAGTGTTAAAAACATAGATTGAAAGCAAAGGTAGTAGCAAAAGGATACACATAGGTTGAAGAAGTGAACTATACAAAATTCTTCTCACAAGTGGCAAAACACATATCACTCATAATTATTTCTATCTCTGTTTTCTTCTAAAGATCTGGAACTTAAACAATTAGATGTAAAGACTGTATTTTTACATGGAAATATAGAAAATTACATTCTAATGTATCAACCATAGGGGCATGAGGATAATTCTAAGAAGGATCATGTTTGTCTTCTAAAAAATTTTTATATTACCTCAAGCAATCACTAAGAGAATGGAATCTTAAATTCATTGATTTCATGTTACGTATGGGATTCAAGAGGACTAAATATGATGTATGTGTGTATCTAAAGGAGACAAAAAAAGGTACGTTCATTTATTTATGGATATATGTTGTTGATATACTCATGGATGCCGATAACATGGATGATTTGATGAGGTTGAATAAATTGCTTAGTGATGAATTTGAGATAAGAGATATCGGAGCTAACAAAAGAATTTTAGAAATTAATATTTCTAGGGACAAAACTAAGGGTACAATCATATTCTCTTAAGGTTCCTATGTGAAGAAGATTTTGAAATCTATACATGATGCATTCATCTAAGAGTTCAAACTCTTTTAGGCTCAATTTTTGTTTAGCATCTCTAAATTAGAATGAACGAGAATTTTAAAAAATTGTATCAATGGAGTTCTTTATTGTAGTGTCGTGGGAAGTTTGATGTATATTATGATACCAACAAGACCCGATTTAGCTTTCTTTGTTGGTATGACTAGTAGCTATATAAGTAATCCTAATAGACAAAATTGGAAATTTGATAAATAGATCCTGCAATATCTACAAAGAACTATGAATGTCAAGCTTATTTACACCAATAACAATTGAACTGAACTTGAAAGGTATTGTGATGCGAATTATGTATCTGATCTTGACAAGTGGATAACAGTGTCATGATATATTTTTACCATGGTGGAAACAATTTTAGCTTCAAATCAACGTTTCAGCATGTTGTGGTTTTGTCAACAACTGAATCACAGTATACAGCGCTATTGGTTAGATCAAAAAAGTCATATGGATGAAAGAGATATTGAAGGAACTTGATTGCAAGCAAGATTTAGTATGTACGTGGTGTGACTCTAAGAAAGAAATATGTCTAGCAAGAATTAATGTACATCATGAGAGAACCAAGCACATTGAGATTAGATTACAATTCATTAGAGATGTAATTATAGAAGGTTTTATCAAGATAATGAAGACAACAACTAAAGTGAATCTAGCTGATATTCTTCATAAGGTCTTACTTGTTTTGAAGCTACAACAAGCATCAAAGTTGATAAAGATTAGTGTTGGCTAAGTCAATAATAATGTTTGGTAAAAACTCGAGAATTATCTAGTGTTGGGGTTGCATATAATCAACTCAAAATGGTTGAAAAGGTGGAGAATTGTGAACTTGTTGCAATTATTTTAGTTATGTTATATTCAGATGTCCTTAAAGATGTTGGTATAGTCGAACCAAGAATTACAAATCAATTCCGAGACGGTTAAGTTCTTTTGGTTTGGTTATTGGTATAACTTCTATTTTGCTCGTATTAAATCTATTTTGACAGACTTGGTTGTTATTTTTAACTTAACACTAATAAGGTTAGGATGAAAGATAAGAATGTAGAGGATATATGAGAGGATAAGGATTGGTAGAATATTTATTGTACCAATGTGAGAAACATAAAAGTTCTCACCATTTGGTAAAGTGACAATTGTGTTAATAATATTGTTAACATTGGAAAACAAAAGACAAGCCATTACAAATATGGCCACAAATATCAATCACCCATGTGTCTCTTTTGATATTTAAAATCTAATGACGCAAACCAAATAGAGGAAAAATTTTGAATACCTATATTTGGTGTAAGAATTATTGAAGAAGAAACTGGATGAGTTCCTAAACTACAAGGAAACTGTCTAGAAAGTTGAGGTATTACTCCATAAATTGAATGCAAGTTTGGAACCACCTAATGTATTTGTTGCTTGGTTAAAAACTTAGGAGCATGAGTTTTATATTATGATGGAAAAGATTGGAAAAGTTAGGAACTTCTGATATCTCATTAAATAAAGCATTAGTATGATGTGTCAATTTAGAGACAAGTCATAGATCTATAATCATTACCATTTTAGAATTTAAAATGTAGAAAGTAACCATACAATATGTAACACTTTGTAGCTAAGTGACCAATAATGTTATAAAGTGGCTAATAAGGCCATTGCGCAATCAAACAAGTCTGAGGTCTAGGTAGAATTGAATTATTTCAATAGTCACATGATCTAAACATTTTTATTAAGAAAATTAAAAAGATTACATGGGAGTTATAAAGGAGAATTCTGAAAACTTTTACATATGGAGGAGGATCGATTCCTCTTTGTTGTTTATCTTGTACTAATAGATTAATTTTTTGTATAAAAAGGTAAAGATTAGATGCATAAAATTTGGTGTCTAACTAATGCGAATCCTATTAGTGGCTTTAAATGATATTTGTGTTCCTCAAGATTGTTAAACTTTATTAGAGATTACATTCACATTTATTGCATGAACAAGTTATATGTTATTCTAAACTTTTTAATTCTTGAGATGAAGTTATAAGTTTTGTATAATATGTATTCAAATCCAGAGAACCATGTTTTATTTCATAAATTTTGTTCAATTCTAAAAATTTGAGGCATATTATTGTTGCTAAATTCGTCAACAAGATTTTGTCACATAGTACGAGCAATATTTACATGAACTATATTATAACTTATATCTTTGGAGACATAATTAACAATCCAAGAACAATGATATCGTTACATCTAGTCCAAATACCATTGTCAATATCATCGAAAGAAGGTACTAAAAATTTTCTCTATGACGAACTTGAGTTTATTATAATTATTGATGACTATCGTCGTAAAATGATGTCATATTTAATTTAACTCATATATAAGTATGTCAAACACCGATAACATCGATTGACGTCTTTGGTGCGAAGGAATAATAAATTACAGTACGAATCTATCATCATAATAGAAGAAGATGGCGTGCTTTGAGGCAATGTAAACATAGTCAATTAAAAGAAAAATTAGTAATTAAGGTTTCGAAAGAATAATAATTTTTTTTATAGAAATCGAAAGAGATTTTAGGTGTGAATGATGATAGGAGAAATCAAACAAAAATGTGAAAAAAATTGAAGAGCAACCAGAAAAGACTGTTAAAAATACAAAGAAAGTAGACTTTATTATACATCAATATATACTAGTCCTAAATGTTAATTACTAAATTAATCAATTAACAACCATACAAGTAAAGAAAATAAAGAATTAAAGAAATGAAGGAGAAAAACTAACAAACGTTGATTTAATAGAAAGCAATATTGCCCGCCTCGTTCAACGCAAAAGTTCAAAAGAAATTTAATACCTCTAAAATATTGCAAATAATCCCCAAAAGATATTCTACACGCTTATTTTATTTCATTATTTGGTTGAGGATAGCATGTAGGGCTTTTAAATCTTGCTAATATTTTACCTTTCGTATCAACTTCGATATCCAACGACGACTCCAATTAGCAATATGCAAGCAAAATATGCCCCGCATATTGTTTTTATCTATTTTTTATGGTTTTTTTAATAGATTTATGAAATTTTCATCTGATCAAATTTCATGTAAATCCCTTTAAATTTTGGATAGAAATTTATTTTTTTTATCTTCCATTCATCATCTAAACTAATCAAAATTACATATGTGACCTATTCTAATACCTTTAAAAATATTGTCCAAGAGGTCATTAGTTTAGTTATTTTATAATATATATATATATATTCAAATTTTAGTGGTTATCATAGGGCTATAGATTTGGATAGAAGAAGCATTTTATTATAATCATGATCTAGCCTGATTACAAATTCCGATTTTTGGATTGACGCTTTTCTAAAAAAATGATATAATCAATGAGTTCGAGTTACTAACCTTTAATAATTGTCGTGTAGCTCCCCCTAGGAGCAAAATCCTGATTCAGAAAATCTGCATCAACATAATAGCCAAAGAAATCATTTGGTCAACGGTGAAGACAGAGGATAAAGCACCAATTATGTGGGATCTCCACGAGTTGTTCACATTGAGACCGGATCCACCTGACAGTGTTGTTGAAACCCAATCTAGGTTTTCCATTAAACGTAGAGAAGAATATAACATGATACACATTGGTTCCAGAAAGAGCTATTTACTAAACTAATATTGAGTAAATAGGAAACAAAAGATATGTGCAACGTGATTTCCATAATACTCTCCCTCAAGTTGGAGCATGCAGATTTTGTATGCCTAACTTGCGAAGAAGATAAACGAATTTTTGTTGTCCTAAAGCCTTGGTGAATGTGTCCGCGAGCTGCTCCGTTGTACGTAGATGAGTAGTATAAATGCGTCCCGCCTTGATTTCGTTCCGAACAAAATGACAGTCGATCTCAATGTGTTTGGTCCGTTCGTGGAACACCGGGTTTGCAGAGATATGCAAAGCGGCTTGACTATCGTAAGACAAATGAGCCGGAGGTGGATCAACACTGAATGTTTGGAGAAGATCTCGAAACCGCTTAAGTTCACGACATGTGGTTGTCATAGCTCGATATTCTGCTTCCGCCGATGAAGATGAGGGAACTGTCTGCTTTTTACTTTTCCATGAAATAGGCGAGTCTCCAAGAAAGATCACATACTCCGTAAGAGAACGTAGCGTGAGAAAGCAAGAGCCCCAATCCTAGTCACAATATGCTGACAGAGAGAGAGCCGTCAGATCGAAGTAGGACACCTTGGTCGGGAGACCCCTTAAGATAGCGAACAACTCGGAGGACTGCATTCCAATGATCCAAGGTGGGTCTCTTCATGAACTGAGCCAAGATGTGTATCGAATACGACAAATCGGGTCGAGTGACTACATGGCTCGGGATCATCAAGTAAGTCTTTGGTAGAGGAGAGGAGATGATGATTCTGTTCAATGGGAGTAAGGGCCGGTCTCGAGCCAAGAAGACCACATTCCGCGACAATCTCCAAAGCGTATTTCCTCTGTGATAAGTAGATACCGTGCTTGCTGCGAGCAACTTCTATTCCAAGAAAGTATTTAAGAGGACCTAAATCTTTCATATGAAAACATGTACTCATGTATGTCTTGAATTCGGTGATGGCGTGGATGTCATTTCCCTCAACAAGTAGATCGTCGACATATACAATGACACGCATCTGAGTGTCCCCAACGTGTTACGAAAAAATGGAGTAATCAGCATAGGACCTTGTGAAGCCAAAATCAATCAAAGCTGTAGAGAGTTTCTCAAACTAGCAACATGGAGCTTGTTTAAGGCCATATAAAGATATGTGGAGGCGTCAGACTTGATCCGAGGAAGATGATGAGAATTCCGGTGGTAATCGCATGTACACTTCTTCATCTAAATCCTCATGAAGAAAAGCATTGTGTACATCCATTTGATGCACTTCCCAATTATAGATCGCTGCGACGACCAAAAAAGTGTGCATAGAAGTAAGCTTGACCACCGGTGCAAACGTTTCAGTATAATAAATGCCTTCTTTTTTATGATTCTCAAGAATAACCAACCGAGCCTTATATCTTTCAATCGAACTACCAGACTTGTGCTTGATCTTGTATATCCATTTGCAACCAATTGTTTTCTTCCCGGGAGGAAGTTTCTGTAAACTCCAAGTTCCATTTTTTTCGAATGCAGCAATTTCTTCCTCCATGGCTTAGCACCATTTGTCATGTTTGATTACCTCATTATAGGTTTGTGGTTCGGTGACTTCACAAACTGCAGAGAGCAAAGCTTGATGGTGCGACGAAAAAGATTCACATGTGTCATATAAAGAGAGAGGATAGATGATCGAACCAGAAGACGACGAAGAGAGACGAGCGAGAGTGTGATGGAGAGGCGTAGAAGTCATCGAGTAAGTCACACATGGCTTGAGTAAAACTGATGAATGCTTTGTTCGGTGTCCTCTCCCAAGCTATTCGTGCTCCTCTGTGTCAACATGTACCACTGCGGTATCAGTATCGTTATGATTATCCACGGTGGAAAGAGCTGTTTCAGTGGTGTCTGGAGGAGGAGCAGCAGGTACTATGGTCTCGTCCATCGAGCCGTGCGAACTAGATGAGTGTTCCGAGGATAAGACAGGTTGAGTATCTGTATCCAATGCAGTCGAACTCCCCCTAGGAGCAAAATCCTGATTCAGAAAATCTGCATCAACATAATAGCCAAAGAAATCATTTGGCCAACGGTGAAGACAGAGATGACGGTCATTTCTTACTTGTAATAATTGGAGTGGTGGTGGTTGCAAAAGGGAAGGTATCCTCGTGAAACACTACATCATGAGATGTGACATATTCCTCATGTTCAATGTCGTAGACATTCCATGCTTTCTTTGCATCATGAAACCCGATAAAGATTCATTTGTGGCTGCGTTCAGCAAACTTGTCGCGCGTTGGAGATTTGAAATGCGCATAACAAAGGCTGCCGAAACCCCGCAGTTGATCATATGACGGAGTTTTGCCAAACAGAACCTCGTAAGGACTTTACCGCCGAGGACCTGCGAGGGAGTTCGGTTGATGAGATACACCGCCATTAAGACACAATCTCCCCAGAATTCGATCGGTAGGTTAGTCCGAAAACGTAAAGCTCAAGCAACGTTTAAGATGTGGCGATGTTTTCTCTCTACACTTCCATTTTGCTGAGACGTATAAACGCAAGAGGTTTGATGTTGGATACCCAAAGACTCAAAATAATGTCGTAGAGCAATGAACTCAGACCCATTTTCCGAGCGAACCGTCTTAACATTTTTTTCGAACTGTCGTAAGGCAAGGACAAAAACTCGGAATCAATCGGGCAACTTCACTTTTAGCCTGCATAAGGTATATCCAAGTCGATCGGGAGTGATCACTAACGATGGTAAGAAAGTAACGTTGGTCTTGTTTCGTTAGAACCGGATATGGTCCCCAGATATCACAATGTATAAGATCAAATGAAACCTCAACTTTATTGAAAGAATCTAGAAAAACACGTCTGGCCTGTTTTTCTTTAAAGCAAACATCACAAGTTAAAACTTTATTCGCAGAAGTACTAGCAAAACCCAAAGAATCCAAAGATGCAGACAAAAACGTAAAAGTCTTCTCTGATGGATGTCCGAGTCGCCGATGTCATAATTCTCGTTAATTCCCCTTGGACAGATGATGCATGGAAGGATACTCGACGAAATCTAAACACCCCATCACACTCTTTACCCGCTCCAATCAGGATCTCGTGGAACAATCTATATGACACAATACGAATCAAAGAACATGATAAAACACGAGTAATAGCTCACGAGTCTTGCTACAGAAATCAATGTGCAAGTCAGAGAAGGCACATAAAGAACATCATGGAGGATCAATTGATCAGTCACAACTAAATCACCCACTTCGGATATTGTTGTATGAGTTCCATAAGGAAAGTCAATAGGATGCGCATAGATTTTGCGCACATTAGTCAGAAGATTGAGGTCACTTGTCATATGGTGAGATGCACTGGAGTTAATAATGATATCTGTAATATGAGTCTTACTGGTAAGGCGGTCCGACAAAGATGTTTTTTTGCGAGTTCAGAAATGAAATCAATTTGTGAAATTGGTCTGAAGTGAGTGCCGGAATAAGGCTGCCCGTGTCACTCTAAGGAACCATGTCGAAGGCAGAGACCAGAGAGTTGCCTGACATTTAGAATGCATTCGCACTTGCTCGACCACGGCCTCATCCGCTGTTCTGTCCACCACCTCTGCCACGCCCACGACCTCCATTGTTCTTATCACCCCACCAATTGGGGTATCCGTGTAGTTTGAAGCAACTTGTAGCAGTGTGCCCGGACTTTCCACAATGAGAACAAATTAATGAGTCATCACGAGCCCGAACAGCTGCAGCCAGTGTAGAAGCAGAGGTATGCAAGGAGAATCCCCCGTTAGAGACTCGGGTTTCATGTGTGGCAATGACATTCAATTTTCGCTCTGCTTCAACAATAATGGAGTACGCAGAATCGAGGTCTGGAGTGACATTCATGCTAAGTATGTTCGCCCGTAGGTGACCAAATTTGGAGCTATCCAACCCCATCAAGAATGTCATCAAACGTTCTTCTTGACGTTCCTTAGCATGATCATTGAAACAGGGGCAGTCCTTCAATGGTTTGTAGTTGTCGAGTTCCTGCCACATTCGAGTCAATTTGGTGAAGTATTCAAAAACAGTCTGTCCCGCGTGTTGTCTACAGCCTGCGATGTCGTGACGAAGCTGATACACACACGATACATTGTCGAGAGACATTCAACAGTGTATGTTGTCCCAGAGATCCTTCACATTGCTCGTGAAGGTGAACCCAGAGCGGACCAAAGGCGAAATAGTGTTCATGATCCAAGCGTTGAGTATCGAGTTTGCGGCTTTCCAATCCTCATAATCAGCTGAATCCTGGGAAGGTTCAGAAATAGTACCATCGAGAAAAGCCAGCTTTTTCTTTGTGCTCAAAGCGTTCCGTAAACAATCAGCCCAAATGTCTTAATTTTCACTGGTAAATTCCACCGTGGATATCACCATGCCGGGATGATCCGCAGGATGCAGATAATAGGGAGAAACAGTTGTGTGCTCCCGTGGGTTACCAGCCGCGGTACCCATGTCAGTGATCTTCGGACTAGCCGCGGTCGAATATTTCTCCAAGGAGCCAGCCACAGTTCCTTGTACTTCAGAAGATTCAGTTGCAACAGTCGTCATTTGTGTAAGCGAGGGGTTCGTTCTCGTGGCCGTCACAATAGCTCTGGTACAATGACAGTGTTATTGAAACCCAATCTAGGTTTTACATTAAACGTAGAGAAGAATATATACATGGTAAACATTGGTTTCAGAAAGAGCTATTTCCTAAAGTAACATTGAGTAAATAGAAAACAAAAGATATGTGCAACGTGATTTCTATAATACCACCGTTCAACGATTGAGTGATGGAAATCAAGAAGAACAATTTCCTCTCCTTTTGTCTCCATTGGGTTTGTATTTCTAACACTAATTCAGATTATGCATATTGTGTAATTAGTGAATAGTTTAGACATATTTATATATCTTAACTTCAGAGGTTAAATTATAATTAATTAAGATTTTAATTAATCACACAAATACCCTTGTATCAACCGTTAATTGAATATAGGGATATTACTTTTTAATAATCTTCCACTTGTCCCAAGTGTCAATTGCCTAATAATGGAGATATGTATCTTTATACGCAATATATCATATATGTAATCCTCAAAGACATGACCATTCCTGATGGATCGGTTCCATTTATCAATTGTATTTTTGATGCTAGTGAAAAATTCAATCGGTCTCCACGTTGATTGTCCAACAATAATCGGTGAATACCAAAACACTCATAAATGTGTGATCTTATTGGTTCAACATATAGTTGTTAGGTAATTTTTCTTACTAATCATCTAATCGAGGTTTACGTCTAGGAAAATTCCTCAACAAAAAGATATAGTGATAAACATCATTTATTCCATTGAAACGTTAGGAAAGGGAATTCAATATTTTCTTTCGTCTTTCTAGCTATGGATAATTTTATGGCTTAACTGTTAAACCCTAACATATTATCTATTATGTTTCATCGCTTTCGTAACTGACTATCGGATGAACTCAAGTAAATTCCTTTTCGCTTATCATTCTTTTGCTTTGGCCAAAGACTTTATCAGTCGTTACGATCTATGACAATATTTAGTTAAAACTCTCACCAAGAGTTGATGGATCTCATCTTGATCAAACATCTATTCCACAAACAAATGATGATTTCCAATATCCTTCCAACAAGTGCTTTAAAGCACAGGATGTCCAGAATCAAAGAATGATATATAAATTGTCAATTTCTCTGTTATTCTCAAGTCCAAGGAAAATCTGACATCGAGATCCTTTCCGAGAATTCCTATTGAGAGATCAATGATAAGTTAACCATTAGAAAATATCTCTTTAGGATATTTAAGTGATCACATCTCTATAACATTATCCATATAAATGATTTAGTAAAAGAGATCAACTAATTTCTATCCAATAGAATTTGTCACATCTATGTTGATCTATCTAGATAACCAACGTCTTACAGGTAATCTTGTGACCAAGAACATCCTTTGATCTATATATGATAAAATTTATTTCTCTTTATCATGATAACGAGTTTCCAATATGAACCATAGCCAACCACATATCTTATATGGAGTCCATGAAAAAATATATCATATATATAGAAGTATCATCAAAATGATATAAAATTTCCATTTATTAAAATAAATGTTTACACATAACAAAAATGTACAGTAGTTCTAACTAATGTCAATCCTTTGACATGTTCTAGAAGTAATTCGAATAACTCACATCTCTCAATCCTATTCTCAACTTGTGCTAATCAAACTCCTTTAATCCAAGTGTCTTTGTGAGTGGATCGATTGTATTTTCTTTTCCATCCACCTTTAAAATTTAAACATCTCCATGTTTTATGATCTCTCGAATAAGATAGTAATTCTACAGAACATGCTTCGATATTTGATGAGATCTCAGTTCTTCCGCCTTAGCTATCGCTCCAGTAAAATCACATAATAGTGGAACAGACTCCTTAATCAAAGGGACATGTCGCATTCACTAATGAACTTTCTCATCCAGACCACCTCCGTCGTCGCTTCACAAGCACTGACATATTTTGTTTCCATAATTGAGTTGGCTACTAGCCTAATTTGAACTATACTAACAAATTGTTCCTCCATTCGAGCAAAATTCATAACCCGACCTGGACTTACTATCATCCTTATTTGATGCAAAACTCGCATCGATGAACCCTTCCAGCTCCAAACTAGAGTATCAACAGACAAGGAATAGGACCTTAGCCCTTCTCAAGTACTTAAGAATTATTTTCACCAACTTCTAATGTTTCTCAACGGGATCCGTGTGCTACTGACTCCTAACACTTAGCATGATGGGCCACATCAGGGAATGTACACGTCATGGTATACATGATAGCTGTTATATTGCGCTAGCGTACGAGATCATACTCATGGAATGTAAACTCAATCGCTATATTGCGCTAGCGTACGAGATCATACTCATGCTTTCTCTCTCATCCTAGGTTTTACGAAAATCCTCTCGAGAGAGAGAGCGATAGATAAATTCCAATGCCTATTGAAAGATAGCACTTCTTGGAATTTACCATGTTTTACCATCGTATGATATTATCTATGTATGTGGACTGCGAGTAGCCTTCTGGATCTATCTCTATATATCCTTATTCCGAGAATTTAGACTGTTTCTTCCAATTTTTTTCAAGGAGAACTATTCGGATAATCGACTTTTGTTTTCTTGTAATAATGATGGGTTGTTTATTATGATCAATATATAGTCTACATATAGCACTAAGATATAACCTTGCTCCCACTTGCCTTCTTGTACACGCAAGACTTCTTCGCATCTAACAATGTTGAATGTTTCAACCTTTTTGTTAAATCGAAGGTTCCAACTTTGAGAAGCTTGTTTAAGTTCACAAATATATCTTTGCAGCTTGCGTACCATGTTATCCATGGACAGGACCGTGAAACCCGTAGGTTGAGTAATATAAACCTCTTCTTGCAGATCTCTATTTAGAAAAGTTTTTTTTTCACGTCTATCAACTATATCTTATAGTCATGATAGGCTGCAATCACTAGTAGAATCCAAATAGAATTTAGCTTTGTTACAGGGGAGAATGTTTCTTCATAGTCAATGTATTCACGTTCACTGCACCCCTTAGCAGCAAGACAAGCTTTATAGGTTTCCACCTTCCCATCCGCTCCAATTTTTTTCTTGTAAATCCATTTACAACCGATATTAGTATAGATTTCGATAAAGGTTTCAAACAAATTCCAAATTTTTTTTACCCTCATCATCTCCATTTCGAACTCCATGGGTTTCCACCATATCTTAAATTCGACGATTTACGTGTTCTAAAAAGTTAACGGGTCATCATCAACATGATTGACCCCATTGTTTTGTATTGAAGGTACAATCTGATATGGATGTTGTTGTTGAACATATTCCTAGATGGGTTACATAATTGGCCCTCAAACTCAATGCTTGAAGATGGAATATTCATGTTTATCTTCAATACATCCAAAAAGAATGTTATGAGGCATTTCATGCTCTTGAGCTTGTGTTGGTTCTATGGATTCTTAACTCTCATTAAGATTTATTTCATCACCGCGATTTCCTTGTCTAAGGAACTATCTTTCCAAAAAGGTCATGCCTTTAGCCACAAACACCTTATGACCCGATAGGTGATAGAAATAATGTACCATAGGATATCCTATAAATCGAAATTTATCAGACTTAGTCATACACTTATCCAACTACAGTCTCTTGAAAAAAAACCGGACAACCTTATACTTTTATGTGTTTCGTATTCGTCTTACATCCTCTCTAAGTCTCATACGGAGCCTTAGATATTGCTTTTGTAGGAACTTTGTTCAGTAAGTAAGTAGACGTTTCTAAAGCATAATCCCATAAGTTAATTGGAAGATCAGTGAACTTCATAATAATTCATACCATATCCAATAAAATGCGATTTCTTCTTTCTATAATATTTTTATGCTGCGGCATTAGAGGAGATCCCCACTGCCAAAAAATCTAATTGTTTCATAGCAAATCAGTGGATTCATAAGTCAGATACTCCCCTCCACGGTCAGATGTCAATATTTTGATGACCTTTTATGTTTGCTTCTCCATTTTATCGCGAAATCTTTTGAACATTTCAAAAGACTCGAATTTATATTTTATGAGATACACAAACTTCTACCGTGACATATCTTTAGTGAACATGATGAAGTAGGAATACCTTCCTCTGGCTTGAACTCGTATTGAACCACAAACATCGACATAAACGAGGTCTAAGAGTTCTGTAGCTCTTTCTCCTTTTCTCGTTAAAGTAGACTTGTCATTTTTCCTTAGATGCTTGATTTATTAGTCAATATGATTCAAAATCATATTGTTTGAAATACCCATGTCATTACAATGAATTCATCTGTTTCTCTGTAATATGACTGAGCCTACAATACCAAAGGAAAGTTAGATTCAATCGATCATCTATTTCCCTCTTTTGTCATAAAATTGCATCTTAATAATATTAATTTTGCATTAGGTAATACATAAATTTCGTGTTGTTAAATTTCATTCGAAATAATTCATTATCATGAAATATTGAACAAATGTTATTCAAAAAATTGAAGTCTATCGAACATAGAAATAAAAACAATTTTTAAAATAAATTTTAGAACATAATACATATCTTTTAACACTAGCATCTTGCTCGTAGACATACAAAGTGAGACCAATCCTACAACTAATGTCGTAATGTTTGCACCATTCCTGACTTGTAGGTTGAACTCTCCCTTCCTCAGTCTCATATTGATCTTCAACCCCTACAACATATTGCAAATGTTAAAACTATTGTTGGTATATAAGTGATAACACGTAATCCGTCATAGTTTTTATATCGTTCTTAGGTCTAGTTTAGAGTAGATTATTTACATTTCATTCATTTGTTGAGTATATTCTAAGACTTTATCCATATTTCGTGTTGTGCATAGGAAATGAAGACACGAGAAGAAACACGAGTGATTTTGACAATCTAGCCCCGAAAATGAAGTTGAGTAACAAGGTTCGACCTGTGCAAGGCCATGGACTGAAAGTGAACACTCAAACACCGAGCGAAGGGAGAGAAACCACATTTCAAGACATGCCCGCTCGGGCATTAGAAGTGTACACGATCGGGTCATTAGCTACCAAATACCCCCGTAGCTTTGCACGACTCGGGCACTCAAGGTACACGACCAAGATGGAGTGCCCGCTCGGGTGGTATTGGAGTGCACGACCGGGCGATTTGTGTCGATCATCCCCGTAGGTTTACACGACTCGGGCACTTAGGGAACACGATCAATGTTGAAGTGCCAGGTCGGGTGCAAATGGAGTACCCGCTCGGGTTGGTTGATGTCAAGAAATCCCCGTAGGTTCGCACGACTCGGGCTCAAGAATCACACGATCGGGCATGGTGCCCGCTCGGGCAGGAAGAGGAGCACACGGTCGGGCAGGTGGTCTGCACGAGCGGGTTGAGGACATGCCCGCTCGGGTCCTTCATTCCCAACAACTTTTCCTAAGATCTAGAACGGGCAAATAAAAGGGAAATCAGATCTGAAAAAAAGGGGGATCGAACCAGAACATATCAGAGGGGAAAGAGAGACACTAGGGCAAGAAGAAGAAGGAAGAAAAAGACGGATCTACGGATCGGGAGCGAGGAGAATCTACCGGAGGCATCGGTTCATGAATAGGGAGTTATCTCTTTCATTATCTATGTCGAAACTAGACTTCTCTTGTGTTTCCTTTTCTGTATCTATGTCTGAGTAGATTCCTTTACCATGGGTTAGAGAGGTTTGATATGATGTAACGAAGTCGTATGCTTAATGAATGGTGATACTTAATGCTTTCATTACCTGTACGCCACTTGAATGAATGAATTTGGTATCTATCATGTTTTCAGATTTCATGGTTGTTTTTAATGCTTTCTCTACTTGAACGCCACTTGATTGAATGATCTTAGAAATCTAATAAACCAACGCCAGGGCATTAGGTTTCAGAACTTAGCCATGATTTAGGGTTTGCCGGTTTAGAGTCTACGCCAGGTCAATCGGTTAAACCTAGGGATTAGGATAGCGGTCATAATGCGTCTATGCATGTAAGATACGCAATGGATACATTGGTATATGCATGCTAGATAGTGGACAAGTCTACGCCAGTCAGTTCCTATAGGAGAGCTTGAATTCCCTGAATTCATGATAGTACCTAGACCAATTATCCTTTTAGAACTTCGTTACTTCATTAGGAAAACTCCCGATACCCATGGTTCTCAGCCATAAAGTTTTATCTCTTCGATCTAATTTAGTTCAGCTCAACCACGATTCCAATTTTAGTCTTCTCACGTGTCTAATTCAATTAGTTTAATAGCTACGAAGGCGCATCAATTCCTTGTGTTCGACCCTAGTTACTACACGGTCCGTATTCTTGCGGAAGCGTTAGTCTAGGTTTTTATTACTTGATATAACGCACATCAAGTTTTTGGCGCCGTTGCCGGGGAGTTAATTACGGCTTAGGAGTTAGGAAACTTTTAGATTTAGACATTAGGTTTTTAAGAGTCTTATTTGTTCCTTTTTTTTTCGTATTTTTGTTTGTTTATTCGCATAGAATCAAGTTCTTTTGCTTCTCGGATCTCACGCGATTTTGTGTTTATCCTCTTTTTCTTGTGCAGCTTAATTGTGCATGAGAAACACCGGAAGAGCAGATCTAGTTTTCGACCCCGACATTGATAGAACACTCAGAAAATTAAGGAAAGAATCGAAAGCTAGTGCAAGCAATTCAGTTGATAACACGCAAGCACATTTGAATTTCCAAACCGAGAAAGTGATCGAACAACCGTTTGTCGAAGAGCTAATGGCTGAACGTCAAGATATGAACGTTCAAAACGCGCAGCAAGTGCAACCGGCACTGACCTATGGATCATACACGGTCCCTAGGCACACGCAGCTCTTATCTTGCATTGCAAGAAGAAACGTCCGTGTAGAGCTTCAACCAGCATTCATTCAAATGCTTGGTAACGCGGCGTTTAGAGGGAGACCAACCGAGGACCCAAACCAGCATCTCACTGATTTCAAGATGCTGTGCCGAACCGTAAGGGGTGGAGATGGGGTATCGGATGAGGATATAATGCTAGCTGCTTTCCCGTTCTCGGTGAAGGATAGAGCACAAGATTGGTTATATTCGCAACCAGCGAATTCTATTGCGTCATGGGAACAGCTAGAGGAGAAGTTTATGACGAGATTCTTCCCTCAAAACAAAGCCGTTCATAAGATTCACACGCTTATACTCCGCTGTCAATGTTCTATTTTTGGATAAGTTTTAACTATTCGAGTTTTTCATTGACATGAGTACATCGAGATCGATGGTTCGGGTCTAAGTGGTGGGTAGAGGCGCTATTCTACGTCCTAAGGGTTAGATTGATGCGTATATGTCATAAAAAAAAGAAAAATAACAAATAAGCTTCAATAACGCATCTCTTCACTCCGCTAAGGTTAAGAAACCTTATGAGTGTGCCATAGGCAACCTGGGTCTAAGTAGAAAGCCAACCTCTTCGACTTCGACGTCCTAGGAACCAAGCGTGGAACCATAGAAAAGAAGAAAAAAAGAATAAGAACGAGAATGTGAATTCAATGATATCTCAAGCTTAGGAGAGTTGGTATAGAGATCGCTTGGACGTTGTTTAGGAGTATGGACTAACTTAGGTCATTGGTAGAATTGCGTGATTTAAGACTTTCGGTTGATAGAAATCTAAAACTTGGTACGCTTAGGCTTGCGTTCATGTGACGCGTTGTTTTGCGTAATGGCTAATTCTTTGATAAGTTTGTGTTAGTATCCATTGTTGTTTAATTCCTCTAATACTCGACTCTAGGTTTGCTCGAGGACGAGCAAAAGGTTAAGTCTGGGGGAGTTTGATAACACGTAATCCGTCATAGTTTTTATATCATTCTTAGGTCTAGTTTAGAGTAGATTATTTACATTTCATTCATTTATTGAGTATATTCTAAGACTTTATCCATATTTCGTGTTGTGCATAGGAAATGAAGACACGAGAAGAAACACGAGTGATTTTGACAATCTAGCCCCGAAAATGAAGTTGAGTAACAAGGTTCGACCTGTGCAAGGCCATGGACTGAAAGTGAACACTCAAACACCGAGCGAAGGGAGAGAAACCACATTTCAAGACATGCCCGCTCGGGCATTAGAAGTGTACACGATCGGGTCATTAGCTACCAAATACCCCCGTAGCTTTGCACGACTCGGGCACTCAAGGTACACGACCAAGATGGAGTGCCCGCTCGGGTGGTATTGGAGTGCACGACCGGGTGATTTGTGTCAATCATCCCCGTAGGTTTACACGACTCGAGCACTTAGGGAACACGATCAATGTTGAAGTGCCCGGTCGGGTGCAAATGGAGTATCCGCTCGGGTTGGTTGATGTCAAGAAATCCCCGTAGGTTCGCACGACTCGGGCTCAAGAATCACACGATCGGGCATGGTGCCCGCTCGGGCAGGAAGAGGAGCACACGGTCGGGCAGGTGGTCTGCACGAGCGGGTTGAGGACATGCCCGCTCGGGTCCTTCATTCCCAACAACTTTTCCTAAGATCTAGAACGGGCAAATAAAAGGGAAATCAGATCTGAAAAGTGGGGATTCGAACCAGAATACATCAGAGGAGATTGGGAGACATTAGGGCAAGAGGAAGGAGGAAGAAAAGGACGGATTTACGGATCGGGAGCGAGGAGAATCTCCCGAAGACATCGGTTTATGAATAGGGAGTTATCTGTTTCCATATCTATGTCGAATCTAGACTTCTCTTGTGTTTCCTTTTCTGTATCTATGTCTGAGTAGATTCCTTTACCATGGGTTAGAGAGGTTTGATATGATGTAATGAAGTCGTATGCTTAATGAATGGTGATACTTAATGCTTTCATTACCTGTACGCCACTTGAATGAATGAATTTGGTATCTATCATGTTTTCAGATTTCATGGTTGTTCTTAATGCTTTCTTTACCTGTACGCCACTTGATTGAATGATCTTAGAAATCTAATAAACCAACGCCAGGGCATTAGGTTTCGGAACTTAGCCATGATTTAGGGTTTGCCGGTTTAGAATCTACGCCAGGTCAATCGGTATAATCTAGGGATTAGGATAGCGGTCATAATGCGTCTATGCATGTAAGATACGCAATGGATACATTGGTATATGCATGCTAGATAGTGGACAAGTCTACGCCAGTCAGTTACTATAGGAGAGCTTGAATTCCCTTAATTCATGATAGTACCTAGACCAATTATCTTTTTAGAACTTCGTTACTTCATTAGGAAAACTCTCGACACCCATGGTTCTTAGCCATAAAGTTCATTCTCTTTGATTTAGTTTAGTTCAGCTTAACCACAATTCCCAATTTAGTCATTTCACACGTCTATTCGATTATTTTATTAGCTCATTAGTCGCATTAACTCCTTGTGTTCGACCCTAGTTACTACACGGTCCGTATTCTTGCGGAAGCGTTAGTCTAGGTTTTTATTACTTGATATAACGCACATCAATAAGATCCATATAGCCGAATCAAAAACAAAATTAGATATCATGAATTTTTTTTTTATGATGATCATACATTGTTTCTTAATGTTAAGATATAGAAGATACTCATTATAGTTCTTTTTCTAGTGCTCTTTCTTCTTATAGAAGAAGCATCCCGCATCGACATGGTTTCTCTTGCCTTCCTTGCCCTTAAGTTGGGTCGAACAATCCTTGGTCATGGATGACTTATTGGGCAAAATTTTGCTTTTGTTTTTCTTGAAAGAGGAACCAACAACCATCACAGGCCTAACAACTTTTGGTATACCTCCGAGTGTTTGATTCTCATAATCAATCATTATTCTCAACAAATCATGTAGCTCGGAATCCAATTTGTTAATATTATAATTGAAAATTAAATTAGAGAAGATGTAGGTTAGTGAATGTAGGATCATATCTTTCACCAACCTCTTGCTAAACATAGACCTCAGCTACTTACGTGGTTCCACAAGAACCATCATCATAAGAACGTAAGGTCCAACCAGCTTGTTGGGAGCCATCATGGACTTGAATAGAGTCTTGGTCCATAGAAATATTATTTCTTATTAGTATTCTTTAACCCTTTTAATATGATTAAGCCCTCTCATAATTAGGTCGCGTCTCAATCACATTAACTTGGTTAATTCATAATCTCGTAATCAATCAACATCATAGTCCTCTGGTAGTTAGGTCGCACCTATAGACGCAGTTCAGTTCACCTATCATCCTTGATTGTCAAAGATTAAGATATGTACCCTCCATATAATTTAGATGCTTTTACAATCTAATCGATGATTCCTATCGTGCATCATATGCAATAGACTACAAATGTCATTCCATATAAAAAGATATCGTTAAATGTATCTACTTATGAAGAGAAATTCACTTGGTCACAAAAAAATTTGACACTCTTGTGCTCAATTATCAAGTAATGGTTCACTGTTATAAGAGATTGTTAGGTCGAGCAATCGTACTGCTCGACCACTTTTAGAGTGATAAGGCAAATGCTTACCCCACACTTCTATATGCTTGGTAGAAGCAACCATTATCCAAGAAATTGCTCGGGACGAACAACCATTTCTTCTGCACGTTCACCATTTTGCAATTTATCCAGTGGATTCGCTCAAACCGAGCAACACCTTTACTCGATCGAGCGTAAAATCCAGAGGAATTGCTTGGCACTAGCAAGCTTTTCTCAACTTGATCTACCATTGAACGAATTATCCCCATGATTTCTCTAGGTCCGAACAATCTGACTACTCGGTCGAGTGGTTCCCTACGAAAATAGTTCAAGTCGAGCAACCCATTGCTCGATCGATCGTTTTTTAACCCATAAATTCGTTCGACCCGATTAACGGTTTGTTCCATTAGTACACATGACACAAGGGAGAGCTATCCGTTTATGAAAAATGCTCAGTCAAACATTGCTCATCCAAAATCCTAACTCCGTCCAAATGATTCGCCCTACCAAAGCAACCTTTTTCTAGGTTGAATACCTTCATGTGAAATCAAATAAAATGACCTTACGGCTCAATCGAGTGCGACATCTCTTACATAGTGCTCTGTCGAGCGCCGCTCAAACGAACATGAATTTTATGTCGAAAATTCCCTCGCCTGAGGAGTCATACTGCTCGGTCGAGTGTTGTATCTATAGTCATGAATTTCACAATTTCTTGAAAACTTTTCATTTGAAAAACTGAAATTGATGTAGATTTGGACAACATAATCGTTTTATTACAATCCGAATATGAGATTTAGTTCGGTTCGAATTCCAGTTTTTTGGGTTGTTGTTTTCTCAAAACAATATAACCAGTGGGTTCGAATTACTATCCTTTAATAATTGTATGCGTAGAACGAAGCTAATTATGGGGGGCCTTCATGAGTCATCAACACTAACATCAGATCCATCGTTCAACGATTGACGTGCTAATATTCGAGAATAATAGTTTTTCTCCCTTCTTATCTTCTTTGATTTCTATTTTTGACACTAGATCAGATTATACTTATTATCTCTTCAGTGAATAACTTAGACATATTTATGTTTTAATTTAAGAATTAAATTATAATTAAAACTTTAATTAATCACATAAATATCATTGTATTAACCGTTAGTTGCACTATAGATATTACGTTTAAAGATTTATGATTGAATAAATATTGTTTTTAAAATTGATCCAATTTTTTAATTTCATCCTATTAGTTTAATTTATTTTAAAATTAAAGGAAAAAATCATTTGTATAATCTCTAATATATGTATTGATTTGTGTATCTGGAAAATTAAATCGTTAGTTTATGTATTTATTTTGTAAGTTTATGTTATGGTTTATTTTCTGTTTTTTACCAAAAATATTATTGGATTCAAGTATATAATATTTCGGGATGAACAAAATCTCGAACTTTCGAACCACGATTATCAAATTATCTTTTTTTTCATATTTGGGAACGAAGGAGGATTTAAAGTTGCTAGAATTAAGAATGTTAACATTTTGCCCTTAGTCTCATATACTTTGATGAAAAGTGCTTCATAAATTCCCGATTATTTATTCTTAAATATGGACTAAAAAAACCAGAATAATGATATTAAACCTTTGGTTCCCCAAATTTTAAGGTTTCATATGAATTGAATTTTATACTTACATAACCACATGTAATGGTACTTTATTTTATTTATAGCATACATTATCATGTGTAGTACGTCAACATACCCATGTGCATGGTTGTTTTGGGGACCAAATATTATTAGTTTGCCTTCACTTTTGGTTTCTTTTCTTTCCTTTTTTTTTGCAATTTTCTTATCATGTGAAAATCTATAATCAATATGTTTTAGAATATAATTGTTACATTTTATATATCTATATAGAAGTTTATATAATTAAGTAAGCTTAAAGCTGTATAAAATTTTACAACCTTTGTGAAGGTAATAGGACCACAATTATTTAAGAGGGATTACATTGGTAAGTGCTAAAAATAAAATGTCGCTCTCTTTTTAATGTATGAGTCATACACAGAAGATATTTATATTCGATTGAATCTGAATAAATAATAATCATGCATCGTAAAATATATAACTTTTCTTAAAAAAAAAACAAAATACAATATCTTTAAAACTTTGTTTCGCTTTACTATTTCTATTGTTCTATGTGAACAAAATTTACATACTTTACTTGTAATTATGCTTCAAATTCATATATTTATAATTTAGAATATAATTAAATATAAATTAGAAAATCTAAAAGATTGAAAATTATGGTTTTAGCTTTCAGATGACTGAAAATCAGATTTTATAAAGAATTTAGAATAATTTACCTCATTAAATAGACCAATAAATCAAACATATATTATATGATCCGACATAGATCGGACATATCGAAGTGATAGTAACTTTTCAAATATCAATATGACTCGTTAGGTAATGCCCAACCGTCACATGCATTATATGCCATGTAATATCGGCGTCGTTATAATAAATTTATAAACAATCATTTGTTTTATTAAAGTGTCTTACCTATACAATTACACTTTTTTTATTTATTCATAATTAACATGTTATGCATCAATTGTGATAATTATTTCTAAATAATCTCATCCGTGTACATCGTATAGAAGTAGACATCAACTGCCATGTGCACTTTCATAAGTTAAGTTGAGTTGGAAATAATTATTATATTTGTATATTTTTCTCAAGTAAAAATATAATTTAGGTATAACAGAGAAAATAGTTATTTTGAAATTTGAAATTTAAAAAAATTAAAGGATTTTATTATACAAAATAATATATGGATTTTTTACATATTTTTTCATAAATTATAAATAATTTAGATTCAGATCTATATCAATACAAAATAATTAACTATATTAAAATTTTCTCAAGACATTGATATGATTGTCACAATATACAAATCGAACAAATCGAAAGCCAAAATAAAAAACAAACATTTTTTTATTTTTAAAATATGATGTTTAAAAAAACTAAATAAATCAAAAAGTCTAAAAATTAAATTTCAAATAACAAGCCCATATTTCGAAAAAAAATATAGACGACACTCGACAACGACGACGAGTGGTTCAATGGTCAGCGTCGATGAATTGTTGTCGTCGACTGTTCAAGAGGTAATCAGGTTGCCCGTCTTAAGTGTCTATCATGATCGTCACTACAAAAACCCATTCCTTTCTTTTCATTAAGTCTCTAGATGTTGTGGATGGCATTTGATTTCAATTATGCAGTTGTGGCACATGTTGATATGTAGCACATTTATGTTGTTGACGATTAGCACCTCAAGTTGTTCGAATCCATAGGTTGTCGATCAATCGTGCAAATCAGCCTCATCATCTTTGTGTTATAGAACCCATTCTTTTTAAGCTTCGCCTCCATCACCACTTCAAACTCAATCGCTATAGTATATCCACTGTGAAACCAACACAAAGACAATTTATCTTCCCTCTTTATCAAAAGTTTTTTATTTGCGAGAAATTACTCTCAAAATGAGCCTGGATTTGGAGATGAAGTTTGAGATGTTGAACAGGAAGCTCTAATGGTGGCATATCTGGGGGCATAGGTGAGAAAATTGCAGTAGATGGAAGAAGTGCATAAGCTGGAACGGGCTCGTAGTTGTAGGAAATGAACAAGATCACGGGTTGAAGAGTGAATCCAGAATTGGGAAAACTACGATTGGATGACCGGAGTGTTGGAGTTCTGATACATGAGGGTATGTGATAGAGAATGAGAGAGAATAGAGTTTTTAGAATTTACGAGTAGAGTCTTACATGTATTATTTTGTCTCGCATTCATGAACCATTTGTCCAACACAGAACCCATATTTCGGCTTAGCAACCTCATGCACTACAATAGCAAAGATATATTTACACTTCAACGCAACTGATTCTTGGTCTTTGAGTTGAATCAAGTTACTCAATACAAGACGGTTTGGTATATTTTTCATGATGTTAAGAACAAGTATCCATGAAGACAGGAGATCATGATAAAAAAAAGGATATTCACTTTGATAGGTGAACAAAAGTTAACTTTGCATACGTGAAGTACTTACTTTTAATAAAACTTTGATGATCTCTCCATATTCTCGAGTTGTCATAGCCCTTTTAGTGCATAAGGTACACAAAAAAATAAACAAAGAAAAGTATTAAAAATTTGTAACTATAAATATTTACACTAGTTGTTATGGCTCTCGTCTCTAACTTTTGAACTAAAAAAAACCTTGTTGATGAACATTGGACCACTTACTCTGGCAGGAACATAATCATTCTTCGTCGAGTGTCGTGTCGGTTATTTTGTTTGAAGTGTTGATCACACTATTTTTCGGTCTATAATTTGTTGTATGTTTCTATTATATTTATTTTAGTTTTTATGAATTATTTGGTTCATTTGATGATCTTACAAACAATAGGAACTACATAACACTTTTTGGAGAAACATTGAAACATTCAACACAAAACGACCACCAAAATTGCTCGATCGAGCATGTTGAACTAATATGGTCAAAAGTTCCAAAGGATTCGCTCGACCCGAGCAGAGATTAGCTTGGTTGGATGCTCAACTTAACGGAGATGCCTTTTACACCATTGGATATGTCAAAGTTCACTCCGATTTCACAGGAAAAGCACAAAATGAATAAATGCTCGACCCTAGTGATGATGTGTTCAAGTTAAATAAAATTAACCTAAACTACTCATGAGTGCACGACACATTTGTAGTACTTTAGATTTCGATCCTATAGGGACTACGCAACACAAATTAAACTCAAACAAACAAATCAAACTTGCTACGATCGAATATACTTTTGAGATCAAATAGCTAAAAACAATAAACTAACGAATTCTCGGCAATGAAACAAACATTCTAGGATACAGTTTCACCACAAGGCTTCTGGAACTAAAAATCAATCAATCTAATCATGCATTCCCAATCGAGGCATCTAAATCAGATCATGCTAATATGATTTCTACCCTCTTTCAAGGCATAGAAACGTGATTTAGTCAAGTTACCCCAATTTTCGCGGCTGATACCTTAATCTAAACCCATCAACTTCTGTGATTCATCCAATTAATCATCAACCGTTACTACTCTCCTTTCTTGACCTAGTCTCGGTTTTTCTAAGCCTGAATGTCCGAGATTAAAATTCGCCTTTTCGGTCCTTCTCTTAAGTCCCTAAAACATGCATCTACCTGGCCTTCGTAAATACACGACATTCAAATACTCAACAAAGAATAGATAAATCAAAATAGGGAATTGCATTCATAAATCAATTAAAAGAGGTTTCAGGATTGCCATGGGCTAATCCGTTCTCCTAGAACAAAATTATTACTCAGAAATGAGTTTGAAACAAAGCATCATGAAAGAAATAGATAGTCTATAGAGCATAGGAATCAAACAAAACAAGGTTCGAATTGATTTTCCAATGCTTCTCTGAATGTTTCCTACTCGACGGCTACTTCTCCTTGATGAGAGAATCCAATCTAAAATTCACTAAATCTGAACTCTCTTTTTCTCAAACGTGATTGTTTCCTCTTCTCTCCCTAACAGCTTGCACAAGTTTCCTTTTCTCCCCTCTTTTCCTTTTCGATCGGTTTCCTTTTTTTCCCTTATTTCCTTTTCCTTCGGCATGCGCCCCGCGCGGGCTCCTTTTGGCTTGATGATACGCACAAGCTTGGAACTGTTTGTACTTTTTTACAAAGGCGAAGTTTGGAACCCTTAAGCAAGACATGATCTACATAATAAGACATCATAGGCGCCTAGAGATAAAGGTATAGTTCATTGCCTTACTTATCCAAGCGTGTTGTCGGATCGTCGGATATGTCGTACTCTTTTTTTATGAAGTTAGGAACCATTTGATCTTAGCAGCATTTCTCTTATTATTAGAAAACATGTTCCCGTTTATCGATTTTAAGGTTAAGGTTAGGGTGACATGTTGTCGCTTTCGCCCTTGAGTCGTGCAGATCCTACTGGACGGTGCAACCCGCGCGGGTTCATGTCCTTTCACGGGACATGGTCGACTCCTCATTTCTTGATTGTTTCTCATCCCGTTTGCTCCGTTGTGATGCTCGACACTCGTACTTCGTCCCGTGTATATTCTTTAGCTCTGAACAAACAAAATACGTCTCAAAACCTACAAGAACATGTGAACACGAATAAAATAAAACAAATAATCATCACAAATATCTCTAATATCATGCGAGAAACGTGTACGCAAACGAGATAATCACTTAACGATGACGAACTTGATCGAGCGGTTTACCAAATTCACTAAATAATTCAAATTTTGGATTATTTAAATGGGGAGAAGATTTTCTGTAAATTGGAAACGACTCTAGACATAAAAGGGCATATGTGAAGATAAGGAGAGATGGAAAGAATAGTAAAAATGAGAGGAATACTCTAGGATCATGCGAAAGAGTGAAAAATCTATCTTCATTGAAGGATCAAACTACTAGTAAAGACGAGTGAAAGGCAAGGTCACAACAGCGACTAATCAAAATCAAGTGATATTCGGTAAACCTTTCTCTTTATTTATTTTTTACTGTAATTCTTTCCTAAGATGTAGATTCATAGATTTGATATGTGCTCTAGGCTAGAGTTTTGTATATTTGAACCTATCGTATTTCAAGAATGAATTCGTTCTTTTTTCTTTTTATAATTTGATGCATATTTTATTCTTTCAATTCTTGAATGGGTTCCATGAATTGATTTTTTTGTTGTATAATTCTGATGGAAACGACAGATTATATTAGACTGTATGCATTAGATAAGTATGAATGATCATATTAAGAGATAGATTAGTCAATCTAGGAATGATGATATCAGATGAAAATGAATTCACATGTAGGTCATAAACATCAGTGACTTAAATTTTATATAGAAATCTAGACTGTGAGAGCAGGTAAATTTATTAATGGTTCGTTTGGTATGTAGGTCATTAGATAGAAATATCAATGATTTATGTGATAGAATGGGTCTAGATTGTGACAACACATAGATCCATTTAAGATTATGAAAGCGTATCTTTGTTCTCCAATAAGAACATAGATACGCTTTCCCAAATCTTTAATGAGTTTATGTACATGAAAACAATTTTTGAACCTAGTAGCATCGTCTGGTTTATATATATTTGTAATTGTAATTTATTATAGTTTTCTATATTAGATGAATCCATACCTTTTTTGTTTTTCATTACAATACTTTTTTTTTTAAATCGATAGTTTAAATTCCTCGTAGTCTCTATGTTCGACCCTAGTACTTAATATGCTTTATATGTCACCTAGACGATGAAACAAGTGTTTAGTGCCATTTTAGAGGACTAAACACGATTTAACTATTTGATTTTACGAATCTAGGTCATAATTTTTATTCTAATTTTTGTATAGTCCATGAATGACATCTCTTTTTCTTTTATTTTTTTTCTTTGTTTTTATGTTTTTAAGAATTCAAACTATGACTAGAAGTTCTGGCAGATCTAGACTCGTAACACTGAACCTAAAACGGATTCTAAAAAAGGTATTCTCATAACGCTTGATGTGTAGGAAAGTAGATAATATTTCTTGCTCAAATAGCTATGTCTACCGAATTCAGTATCAACTAAATATTTTAAATGAATTTTGATTTTAGTCGAATTAGAGGAGTTGAGATTGGGTTGATTTTATTATTATGCGGGGTAGATTAACGTTTAGTCATCTTAGGATCGCTCTTAAATCTTTGTTCAAAACTAATATATTTCACTATGAGTCATTCTCCATTCTTTTGAGTATTAGATCATTTTCATCTTGTTTGAGTTTACCATTTTTATAATTATATATTTTTTACTAGAATAAGATCTAAACATCTCGCCCGGAGGTGGCGAAAATTGTCATGAGTAGGTGTTAGCCCTGGTTACCCGTACTCTTTACCCTTTTCATATGATCATAATTCCATCAATGTAGAAAGAAAAGAAAAAACACGGAAAGGCTAAAAAATCCAAATTCCCATATAAAATAAAAAAATGTGAATGAAAATAAAAAGTCATGGAAAGAAGAAAATCTTCAAAATATTATTTTATCACTTTCACTAAGCCTTACCTAAATCATTTAGACCAAATTACTCATTAGGAAAACGAAAATAGACTCGAGAAATTTCTTGGTAGGAATTTTTAGAAGTAGATAATATTTCTTGCTCAAGTAGCTATGTCTACCGAATTCAGTATCAACTAAATATTTTAAATAAATTTTGAATTTAGTAGAACTAGAGGAGTTGAGATTGGGTTGATTTTATTATTATGCGGGATAGATTAACGTTTAGTCATCTTAGGATCGCTCTTAAATCTTTGTTCACAACTAATATATTTCACTATGAGTCATTCTCCATTCTTTTGAGTATTTGGTCATTTTCATCTTGTTTGAGTTTACCATTTTTATAATTATATATTTTTTACTAGAATAAGATCTAAACATCTCGTCCGGAGGTGGCGACAATTGTCATGAGTAGGTGTTAGCCCTGGTTACCCGTATTCTTTACCCTTTTCATATGATCATAATTCCATCAATGTAGAAAGAAAAGAAAAAATACGGAAAGGCTAAAAAATCCAAATTCCCATATAAAATAAAAAAAATGTGAATGAAAATAAAAAGTCATGGAAAGAAGAAAATCTTCAAAATATTATTTTATCACTTTCACTAAGCCTTACCTAAATCATTTAGACCAAATTACTCATTAGGAAAACGAAAATAGACTCGAGAAATTGCTTGGTAGGAAGTTTTAGAAGTAGATAATATTTCTTGCTCAAATAGCTATGTCTACCGAATTCAGTATCAACTAAATATTTTAAATGAATTTTGAATTTATTCGAACTAGAGGAGTTGAGATTGGGTTGATTTTATTATTATGCGGGGTAGATTAATGTTTAGTCATCTTAGGATCGCTCTTAAATCTTTGTTCAAAACTAATATATTTCACTATGAGTCATTCTCCATTCTTTTGAGTATTAGGTCATTTTCATCTTGTTTGAGTTTACTATTTTTATAATTATATATTTTTTACTAGAATAAGATCTAAACATCTCGCCCGGAGGTGGCGACAATTGTCATGAGTAGGTGTTAGCCCTGGTTACCCGTACTCTTTACCCTTTTCATATGATCATAATTCCATCAATGTAGAAAGAAAAGAAAAACACGGAAAGGCTAAAAAATCCAAATTCCCATATAAAATAAAAAAATGTGAATGAAAATAAAAAGTCATGGAAAGAAGAAAATCTTCAAAATATTATTTTATCACTTTCACTAAGCCTTACCTAAATCATTTAGACCAAATTACTCATTAGGAAAACAAAAATAGACTCGAGAAATTGCTTGGTAGGAATTTTTAGTTTGTTCTTAAGATTTCTAGTGTTATTATAAATCCCACGACTTAGAATCTTTCTATAAAAGAAGAATCTATAGGAAACTAGTTCGATTTCGTTCACGACCAATGGACGCATGATATTTCTTGGAATCCTTCCTGAATTTGATTTTCCTTGTGCTCGCTTTCTAGAGCTATCATCGGTTATGTTTGCTCGAGGACGAGCAAAGGTCAAGTCTGGAGGAGTTGATCAAACCATTTTCGCTCTTTAATGTTTTGTATGTTTCTATTACATTTTGGAGTATTTTAGTTCCTTTTACGTATTTTTAGGTTATTTTATGATCTTGCAGGTAATAGGGACTAAGGAGCACATTTTGAAGAAACATGATAATATTCAGCATAAAACAAACATCAAAGGCAGAAATAGTGGAAACGACTGACCCGAGCACCAAAACATTTAGTTCAGCATGTTGAACTGAGATGGCTCAAAAGTTCCAAAGAAATTGTTCTTTGTTTTTATGGTTAGATGCATGTTTTATTCTTTTAATTATCCAATGGACCCCGAGAATTAATTTTCACATCGTATAATTGACATGGAGACATCGATTATATTAGATTGTATGCATTAGATAAACATGAATGATTATATCTAGAGGTAGGTTAGTCAATTTAGGAATGATGATATTTAACGATAATGTAATTACATGTATGTCATAAACTTCAATGACTTAGATGTTGGATAGGAACGTAGATTACGAAAGCAAGTAATAAATTTATTGATAGGACGTTCGGTATATGGGTTATTACAAAGAGACGTCAATGATTTATTTGCTAGAATAGGGTTTAGACTATGAAAATATGTATATCCATTTAAGATAATAGAATTCTCTAATAAGAAAAAGAATTACATTTTCCAAAATCTTTCTCGAGTTCATGTACGTGAAAATTATTCTCTAACCTAGAAGCATCATTTCACTTATATATTGTATTTGTAAATTACTTTACCTCTCCTATACCCTTTCGGTGTTCATGACCATGGCTTTTTATAAAATCGATAGTTTAAACTTCTCTTAGTTTATGTGTTTGAGTCTGATACTACATGATTTGTATCCTTGAAGAATGTCTAGTCTAAGATTCAAATATTAAAACTTGAAATTTTTTAGATCATACCTAAACAACGCCTTAAATATCGACTTATTCTTTTGAGGTTTTTAGTTTATTTACTTTGTTAGTGGTTTAGTTTTTTTGTAAAACGTGTTGATTTAAAAAAAAAAACAAAAACGTGTTTTGTTTAAACTTAGACTTAATCTAATTTAAAGTGTGACGTGAAAAGTGGTGTGTAATTATATAAGCGAAACTTATATGTATATATATATATTGTTGTGACATAAACATTTATCAATAAATATGTGAAATAAGAGTTTATTTATTATATGAGTGTCATATAAATTGGAGAATTATACTGTCATTTAAATATATATATATATATATGAGATTTTTATTTATTAAAATTTTTTATACAAAATCCAAGCTGTACATTATATTTATTTTTTTCGCTTAAAGTTGATTACGTCTTAAACCATATTACCACCAAAGTATTTATATAAATTTCATTTGTATTATAATCCTAGTGGAAGTTTGTACTTTTTCGACATTTGAATAGTGAAGGAATATGCCACATATAGTTAGCTTTTGCTAGCTATATATTTGTTTAAACATTAATATTAATCATTAAAAGTTTTTTTCTTTTTTATATAATAAATAAATCCCTTTTCTTGAAAAGGTCCGACCTACTGCCCTACCTGTTATAAGTGTTTGACCAAGTATATTCCTGTCCAGTCCAATACGGAGAAAGGCCAACAACTAACTATTTGTTGCGTTTCATTAATAAATAAATCCTGAAAATATTGTGTAATAAATTAATTTAAATATACCAATATTAAATAGTATTAAATAATATATATATATATATATACTATATTAAATTTGCGAGGAGTAGAATTTTTAATCCTTCTATCATTTATAGAATATAAATCTAACTATTTACAAAAATAAAAAATATATTATATAAAATACCTTTTTAAAGACAACGTTTATGGTTTGTTTATTTGATTTGTCTTTTTTTTATCAAAAATCAATATTTTCAGTTCGTTTCTAATTTTCACTCTTGATACATCGACATAAAATTTACTATGAGCAAAGACGGGACGTGATAAATATATACTAATTTTGTTAAGTCTTTGTCCTTGATTTTTGTTGATTGTCATAACAAAGCATGGTATGATTTAAAATTGTTTTACGGCTAAATCGAATAGGTGGTGAAGTATTTGTTGGTATTAAAGATAATCTAGGAATAAATACCTTTTCGCATGCGTTGTTATCGGTAATTATTTTATCTTCAATAATATTTATTCCTAACTGAGTGACTTGTAGACGTGTTCCGTTACATAAACCAAGTGTTTGATCAATATTTCGCATGAACATAACAGGGATTTCGAGTTTCTATTGTAAGATATGATTCAAAATTCTAGAGCATTTAATTGGGTTAAGTAATTATGTATCATATAATTCATTATTATTGTCAATATCATTTGAAGGGCATAACGTATCAGAACATAGATACTCGACATAATTATTATTGTTGTTGTTGTTGTCCATACTCGATATCAGAACTTGTCAATATCATTATTGTTGTCCATCAACGATTTCGTTTATTGGGCACAATATTGCTCTCTCATGGAAAAATGATATATTTTGATAATATTATGTTATTTTACATGGTGTATGAGACACTCGATGTGGTTAGTATTTTGCATAATTAATAAATCAGAAAGGATATCTATATAAATCCATCACCTAATCTAAAAATTCAATCTGAAAACGCTTCTGCAGTTTTGATATCATCACTAGGATTTATGCACAACCGCATATTTTTTGTTAGTTTAAGAATTTGACAATATTTCCATATATAAGAGGAATTTATCGATGCTTACACAATATAATGTACGTTTCCTTTAGCAATAACTGGTAAAATTTTCCAAAAATCACCACAAAATACAATAGTTTTTCCATCGAAAGATTTTTTACGTAAATTATTATTAGTAGATCCTATTATGTCTTTTAGAGATTTTTTAAGAGCTTCGAAATAATATTTATGTATCATTGGAGCTTCTTTCTAAATAATAAGTTTCGTGTTTTTAATTTGTTCTGTTAAGTCACTACCTAATTTAATTAAACAAATAAAGTCTTCGTTAACATCTATTAGTATTGCAAATCTAGAATGCATAATACATCCACCCTATAATAATAATGATGATGAAATTCCATTTGATACCATATTAAGCACAATTATCTCCTTTTAATCGTACACATGTGGATAATTTTTTCCATATAAACGTTTTTTCCAGCCGCATTGTACCCGTATACAAAAAAATGTTTGACCAATTGGTTGATAAATAGATTCCATAATAGTGAGGAAAATATTACGTTGTTCATCAGTTAATTGTGCTTCTAAACGTATGTATTCTTGTTTATCTTATGTAAATCATATATTGTTTCTTTATAAAGTAATTTGTTCAAGAGTTTATTATTTACAATATTTTAGGAAATGACATTGGAGGAAAATATTTTAGTGATCTACCATGTTTCTGTAATAGATGTTCGATTTCTATAAGGGTAAACTCTTCAAGTTGTTGTGAAGTCATATTAAGTTCTAAAAATAACAATGTCAGCATTCGATGAGTTAAACTAGTCATATGTAAATAATTGGAAATAATTTACGTGGAAGTCATAAATTTTTCTTTTGTTGTACAAAATATGGTCTGCAAGATATGACAAGACCTTCGACCAGACGTTTTGTGGCTTTGACATGCATTCAGATGTTAATAACATCACAAATAATACTCATAGATATAAAGAAGATGCCTAATTCTTTGTCTCATTTATGGCATCTATGTACTCGTTGTCATAATCCAATAAACCCATTGCTCGACATGTATCTTTAAATGTTGTACACGTTACGCATATACTTAAAATAGAAAATATAATAAGACAGCACGCTGGAAAACAGAGGGGAGAAAAAGCATAAACATATTGTTCTAGGCTACGCGGCAGACTAGTTGTCGCCTAGGCTCTCGACGGCAAGGGGCCGCCCAAAAAACTCTGAAATCATCTGTGTTAGTCGGCTGGTGTCAAGGCGTCGTGGAATCGCCGTCTGGGCGGCCGACTAGTTGAAAACCGTCGCCCATGTGTAGATGGAGTAGAGAGTGCGTCTTTAGGTTCAGAGAGGACTTTGAAGCCTAAGATGAGGTCTAGATCACAGGAAAGGGGAGGATCGGAGAGGGAGATATTGCGAAGAAGGTTGATGGATAAGAGAGAGTGCATGAGAGAGAGGAAGAAGAAGACAGAGAGGTGAGAGTTACGGAAGAGAAAGAAGATTTTTATGATAAAAAGAAAGAAAAGTTATATTAATATTTAAGTAAAACACAATCTTTCTCTCTAGAATAATATATTTAATAAATTTAACCATTTTCCAAAAAAATATATGTAAATGTATATATGTATGCATATAAACTTTCGATAAGGATCATTCTCAGTTAATGAAATATGATTTGTTTGAAATCGACTACGAATCACGTAAAGAGGTAAAATATTTAATTGGATAATAACTATTAGATGTTTAGATCTTTAATATTTTGTTATTCTTATTTTTATGTTATTTATGTTATGATTTGATAGGATTTTATATTTTATTTATGATATTTTGCTTAGATTATATGTTTTTGTTATTGCACAACTTTAAAAATCTAATTTATAAAAAATTAAAAAACGTCCAGTCATCTATTAATCGCCTAATAATTCGACTAGTCGCTAGGCGTTGACGGACCGTCTGTCTAGCGTCTAGCGATTTCTACAACACTAGTTCTAGGTATTGAGAGGAGGAGATTTTTGTATAATATATTGTGTGTGTATATATATTAATATTATATATGTACACACCATTAGTGCTATAATAAATAAATGTATTATATTTATATATTAGATATTTATGTAATATATATTTATTAGAACAATATATTATATTTATATGTATAATATATGTATACATACGATCATTTGGATTATTTCCTATTTTTCTCAAACTTTTACATTTTTATATTTTTATTTATTTCGAATTTAAAAATATTATTTTCTAACATAAATGTAATAACATATACAAACTAAACAAAATAATAAATAGGATGGTTATATATTTGACATAGAAAATATAATAATGTTATAATATAATAATCAATTTCACTATTTTACCCTTTAGAACGGCGGAATATCAGAAATACCTTCATAGGGCTAAACCACTTCAAAAATACCCTTCCCCAAAATAATTATTAAATCCGAAAAATAAAAACTGGAGAAAAGACAAATTTGCCCTTAATGTTCGAACGTGGAACAATGGAAGTTCGACAGTTTTTCGACGTGAAAAACTGCCGAAAACGAGAAAGCCGAACAGTTTTTGAGAAAGCCGTTTTCGCCGTGAAACCTGTTTAAAAGTTGATAGCAAGAAAGAAATAAGTGATTTCGAACTTGAGAGGGAACGATTTGAAGTTGAAGTTAAGGAAAATGGCTAGAATCAGCAG
>CM071875.1:2982710-2993035 GCA_036759665.1 Gynandropsis gynandra
GGACAAGGGTCGCAGGGGTCCAAGGGTCGAAGAGGGACAAGGGTCGCAGGGGTCAAAGGGTCGCAGAGGAACAAGGGTCGCAGAGGGACAAGGGTCGCAGGGTCAAACTGGGTCGCTGGGTCGAACTGGGTCGTAAGATCGCAGAGGTATTTTGGGAATATCAACATTTATACGGGTACTTTTGAAGTTAAAAATTTTTTCTTTTTCGAGAAGGGTATTTTTGAAGTGTTTTAGCCCTACGAGGGTGTTTATGAAGTTACCCCCTTTAAAACCCTAAAACTAAATCTCTTATTCTCTTTTTTTTTATCTTTTACTTGTTGTTGTCCTCTGATTTCATTTTTTTTCCTTCTTTACTTCTCCTTTGTGCTTCTTCTTCTTTTCTTTGTTGTTTTGTACTTCTCCTTTTCGTCTGTCGTTTTGGTATTCTTTTCTTTGGCTGCCATAGGTATTTCGTAATCTGCTGTGGCCACCATGTGGATCTTTAACAAATGCCAACAAATCATAAAATCTGAATCACAAGATATCACAAATTTTAATGATCACAAATTAGACCTGGAGTAAACAGTAACAGAGCAAAATCAGAAGATGGAAAATAAACCACCGAAAAAAAACAGATCTAACTATTGAGACAATGACATGTGGATTAAAATAAATAATTGAAAAAAAGCCCACAACACCCCAACTTCCCTCCTGAACTATCCAACACATCATATTCACCCCTCATCTTATAATATTCATCAGATTTCTCCCCAAACTTTGTTAATTCACCTTATTCTCACCTGAATTTGACCCGGATTTAACCCAATTTGAATACTCGATTTTGACCCGTATTATATCGAATTTTGACCTAACTTTTAAGTCGATTTTGACCTGTTTCACATAATTCCAACCCGATTTCACTCAATTTTTACCCGATTTCACCCAAATTTAACCCAGTTTCACCCAAATTTAACCCGATTTCACTCAATTTTAACCCAATTTCACCAAATTTAACTCTATTCAATTTTAACCTGATTTCACCCAACTTTTACTCAATTTTACTGAATTTCGACACGATTTAACTTAATTTTATAGCATTTCAACCCAATTTACAGAATTTTAACTCAATTCACCAAATTTAATAGAATTTCAACCCGATTTCACAATTTTAATCCTATTCCACCCAATTTTAACTCGATTTCACCCAATTTTAACTCTATTCAATCTAATTTTGACTCGATTTCACCCAATTTCAACCTGATTTCACCCAATTTTAACTTAATTTCACTTAATCTTAACTCGTGTCATCCAATTTTAACCCGATTTCACCCAATATAATATCAAAGTGAATTCGAATCGAATCTAATACAAACTTACTTCTCTAGCATTGGTCTCGATCAATGCTGTTGCTGAATGAATCGGCCATATTATTATACACATCACCACAACAACATCCTGGTCTAAAGAATGCCTGGAACCAATTACGTGGATTGATGTTCATCAAATCATCAAATTCAGACTTATTACTTTTCTCTAGTTTCTCACAACTAGACGAAAAATCAGCCACATTATAACTTGTAGCAATGTTCTGTATTAAATGTTTCAAATTGAATTTCTCTTTGATGGTATATTGCATCCTCATTGGCTTTATGGTATGATCATTTCGTAACTCATCTTCAAACATATTAGCAATTAACGCACTATTTAACAACTTACATTCTCCTCTTGGTTCACATGTATGTTCTGAAACGTACGACTTTATCGTCCAAATATTTTGATCAATAGAATAATAAATCCGCCACTTACATCTTAACTCACAGCATATAGCACTGATTGCATTAGTATCCCATCGATTAAAACTTATATTATTTCTCATATTCAAAACTAAATTGATCACAACTTTCTTAAACTGTTCACCCGAATTAAATGTTGTCCTAATTGTAGCTCATATCCTTCAATATCCGAATTTCATTCTGCAATGGTGGAAGTAATCAATTCTATCTCATTGTCGTTGTAAATCAATTCCACATTCGGTTCATCATCACGACAGCAACAACAGCGCAAATGAGAAGAAGCAGCGGGCACAAAAACTAAAAACCAGCAAGACAACAACATAAGATCGGACATAAGAACCTAAAAACCTAAGAACAGGAACAAAACCAGCACCATACCCAGCAACACCGCACAAGAACAACAGCAAAAACCAGCATCATACCCAGAAAAATCAAAGAACAGAAGCAAAACCTGCAGCAAGGTAAACAGAAAAACCAGATCTGTGTTTTTAAGTAAAATGGACATATTACAAAGCATCACACCCATTCCTGTGTTTGAGGGGAAGAACTACACGTTATGGATGATTAAGATAAAGCCAACCCTAAGGTCTAAGGGTTATGGAAGGTAATCACGGAAGGGCTACCGGAAATGCCTAAAACGGGTGATATGATCACCGAGGAACAGAAAAAATGGGCTATCGCAGAATGGGAGGAGCTGGAAGCGAAGGATTAGCGGGCATTAGAGCTGATCTACCACGTTGTCACTGAAGAAATCTTCAGTGCGCACTTATCTACGTGCAAGACAACAAAGGTCGCATGAGATTTGTTGAAAACTAGGTTCCAAGGGTATCATAAGGCAGCTCGGATCAAGCTGCAACGGTTGAGAGCCTCATTTTATAATATGAGGCAGTCTGAAAAAGAGAAGATTAAGGACTACGCAAGCAAGATTACAGAACTAGGGAATGAGATTAGAGCTTATGGAGCGAGAATGGAAGAAGATGAAATGGTTTTGAATATTTTATGCTCTGTACAAGAGAGATTTGACCCAAATGTTGGTGTTTTGGAACAGACTAAAGATTTGGGGACATTGACAGTTGGGGAGCGTGTGATCTCATTGGAATCACAAGAATTTATACTGGAAGACCGAGATGGTTCAAGCCTAGAGGGAGCGTTCTACTCGAAGGAGAAAAGCTATAAAAACGCAAAAGTTGGAAAACGTTACAATATGAATGAGGAAGGAGTGGATAACACATCAAAAAACAAGAAAGGATGCAGTATTTGTAAAAAAGACAACCACGTTGAAGCACAATGTTATTTCCGAAATAAGGGTGAAAAATCTGAAGGTTCTAAGGGGTTTAAAACAACGAGGGAGTGCTGCAACTGTGGTAAAACGGGACATTTATCAAGGGAATGAAAGTTCAAAAATTTTCCAAACAATCAAGGCAAGTAACCAGCGAGCAAGATGAAGACGATGCGCTGTTCACAGCAGCTCACATATTGACTCAAACGGAAGAAGATGGCGTTTGGCTAATACACAGCGGTGCAACAAACCATATGATCCGAGAGGAAAGGTATTTTACCACTCTAGATAGGAATTTTAAAATACCTATTAGAGTAGGTAATGGAGCGATGTTGGTCACGGCTAGAAAAGGGTCTATCGAAGTAATGACTAAAAAGGGGAAAACAACCATCAAGGATGTGTTCTTAATTCCGAGATTGAGCAAGAATTTGTTAAGCGTACCACAGATGGTACGAAATGGATGCAAGGTATTATTCACCGATGGATAGCGTGAGATACGAGATAAGAAGGGAGCTAAGATTACAGAGTTGCCTATGATCAACAAGAACTATTCGTTAAAATGGAAAAGGATGAAGGAGCACGAGGAGGAGAAAAACAAAGGAAGCTGTTATTTTACAACGGAAGAAGCAACTTCGGTTGTTGAAGCTATGACTGAAGAGGAGTGGAGAAAACCTACTGAACGAAAGTTCAGTGAGGTTAAGACAACCCTAAGGTATGTTAACGGGGTTGATTACAGTTTTTAATTGAAAGGGTTAAGAACCCTGAGTTGGTGAATTGCTCGGGTTCTGACTTAATCGGCAAAGCCGATGGTAGAAGAACCATTAGACAGTGTTTTAAAGTTGGTTCAGGAGTTTTGGGTTCACAGAGATGCGATATTAAAACACAGTCTATGGCTGAGTACAAGACTGACCACAAACGACGTGGTAATCGGAAACCTAGGGTTTCCGAACAACTACCAACAGAAAATTAAAAACTTATAGTGCAGTGGAAGCACATAACCGACGATGATTTGTTGGTCCGGTGAAGGCAGCAGCAGCGGGATTCCTCAACACAAAGAAGAAGCTAAGTTAGTTTGCAAAATTGAAATAGGAAGTGAGTTCGAAGAACTTACCGAGGTGATACGGCTGACCGGTGGAGTAATGAAGTCCCTTGACACCGGAAAGCTCGAATCGACGAAAGAGCTAACCGGTGCCATCATTGAAGAACCTTGAGACACAAAACAATCAGTGTTTTGCGTTGTCGAAGAAGAAGCTGGAAACGATAGTGAGTTAACGAAATCGAAAAAGAAGAGAAAATGGAAGAGCTTACCGGTGGACTGCATCCGACTGGTGCAATGGGGAAAACTGTCGGCGACCGAGAGCTCGAAGCCCTAGAAGAAATACGAGAAGAGGACGAACCTGGAAACAAAAAGGGAGAACCGTTAGGGTTTGGGGTAACTCAGGATGAAGAAGAGAAGATGAGGGGGCCTACCGGCGAGCACCCGAGAGAGAAGCGGACAAGGAGATGCGCGCACGTGAGGGGAATCACCAGAGAGGGTCTATCAACGAGAGAATCCTATCGAGCAAGCAACAACAGTGTTCCGCTCGGGAAATAGCAGTGGAGAGGGTGAACGCCGAAGCACCGAAGGAGAAGACCAAGAGGGAGACTGAAGCCGTTGGTCTCCTCTTCCGGCGTAGCAGCGGCGGTAGGTTGGGCGGCAAGCTGGACGGCGGCGGTAGTGAGAAATCTGGAGACAAAACAAAAGTGGAGTTAGGGTTTCAATTTAGGCAAATTGGAACTAAAGAAGAAACAACACTTACCTTGTCTGAAGATAAGGCGGGTCGGGCTGAGGAGAAGCAATACGAGCGGGCTGAAGGAGCACAGGCTGGATCGAGCACGAGCGGACTGAAGGAGCACGGGCTGGACCGAGCACGAGCGGGCTGAGGCGTACAAGCTGAATTAAAATGAAGACTGGGCCTAAGGAGGAAAATGCAACTGAAACCCATCCGAAATTAACCTAAAAACCAGATGTATTACCTATATAAATATGCTATCTAAAAACCCTTATATGTAGTGAGACATTATCATTCCAAAAATCAATCCTTTTACTATTATGAAATTTCTTTCTAGTTTTTTCAGCAACTATACAATATTGAATCACAAATCACAGTTTTTCCTTTTTCATTTCTGTTTGCACAAACACTAAAAATGGGTAAGATGAGAACATAGAGCAAACTTACATTTTTGCTCTAAGAAATTAAAAACAACAATAGGCAGCCTCTTTCGTCTCTTTTCTTTCAATCCAGAATAGGTGGTCGAGATGGCCATCACATTGCCGATGGATTCTAAGAAGAGGAGCTTTATTGAGCGTCTTGGTTTTTTCAGCACCGAGTCAATGAACCGGTGACGTTTGGACATATCCTCTGTCGATTTTCGTTTTTCTCCTTGCATCGCGTATCTTCGTCGCGTCGACATCGTGGCGATAAGAGAGGGGCATAATGCGGGGAAGAAAGGCAAGGCGACGACCATGATGAAAGAATAAAGAGAGAAGCGGCGGTAACGAGGATGGTCATGGTGGAAGAAGACAGAAAGGGGAAGAAGGAAGAGGAGGCGATAGATTGGACATGGAGAGAGGATTTTACAAAGTTGTTTGCTCGTGTAATGCCCTCTGAAACCAATGTTTGAGATGCACACCAATACAGATCCAAATGTTAGAAAATGAATTTTTTAAACAGTAATAATCCAACGATCAAATAAAATATGAGCATATAAAAAAATACGATCCAAATGTTTAAAAAGTGACACATGATTAATAACATTGTTTACTTAACTTTGTGTTTTAAATACTATTAAAGATATATATATATATATATATATGTTTTGGTATTTCATATTTTGGATCATTTCTAGTCATGAGAAAGTATGATAAAAATTAATCTATTTGGATCGGTTCATTTTAGTATAATTTCGAGTAATTCATTTTAGTGGAATAAATAGGGTAACTATGTCAGCTTGATCTCATATTTATTTAAAATCTTCAAATAGTGTTAATCATATAACTAGGATTTTATACTTAAAAGAATTTTTATAAATAACCGATCGCTTAATAATTAATCAAACTATATCAATCTAGTTCCATATTTTCTTACTGGTAGATTACCTTTAAAATATTGAAATCCAAATGAAAATTAAATTGAAGTGAGAATTCGAAGTCTAGATATAACCATACAATTTTTTCAAGAGCAAATAAATAATATAGCAATTATAAAACAAGAGAGTTGGCGTTCCCTCATGTTATTTACTTCGTAATTTATACATGGTCATTGCGGAAGCAACTACAAAGATTTGATTTGGAAAAACATTATTTAAATATAAATTAGTAAATTAATGTTGTGATTTTTTTGGTGAAAAGCCAGTTTGCCAAGTTGCTGATGCTTCCATCATCAGGCGGCAAGTGCTATGTGACAGACAATCCTCTAAAATATGGTTCATAATCAATCTTTATTTCTTTCTTTAATTCTAAATGCTTGTAAATGGACCTTTACAATCCTCTAAAATATATTATATATTGATTAAGAAATTTACAGCACTCGATTTGAACTGAAAAAAAAACTCTAATTGAGATCAACCGACTAAGTAATCCAATCATAATAATGATAAATAAAAAATCACACCCGACTAATGTACGAATCCAAACTAATGGAAAAACCCCATTCAAAAGTGAAAGGCCATGAAGAACTGCTTAGAAGTAGAGGAAGCTCGGAAAAGTACAGATGCAATGGAACCGAGTTTCCTTGGAGAGTCTATCAACGAGAGAATCCTATCGAGCAAGCAACAACAGTGTTCCGCTCGGAGAAGATTTGACCATTTTGTTCTAACAACAAAAGGTAGACCACAGAAATCGGTAACCTTTTGAAGAAAACATCCAAGTATCTACTGTAAGGCCCAATAGGCCCAATCCAACATTAAGATGTTAATCTTTCTTATTTAACCAGAAATTCCAAAAAAGAAAATATATAAAGAAACAAGAAACAACCGCACAAACATCCCATCTGTGCGACGGATGGAGATAGAGGGTGAGCGGGAAAGAAGATAAGAAAGAGGAGGATTCACCGAATTTTGTATTCATCTTTTTTTTTGCGTTCGTCTTAGTCGAAGTTAAGATAAAAACCTAAATTTTTCCTTTTCATTGTTAGTTAGAATTTAATGATTTTATGGTTCTTGAGATTCAAACAGTATTGATGAATCTAAAATATGAGGAGAATCAATTCGTGTTGTCGTCACTGGAAAGTTGAGGTGATATCCCTTATCTATTGGAACTTAGTTCTCATTGTGGTTTTGAATATGTTTCTTATTGCTGTTAGTTTATTATTGATTGGTTTATAAGTTCTTATGTTAAAAATGGTTATGAACATAGTAAAATCTTTAGTTATTCATAATTGAGACATTAAAAATTATCATTGAATCAATTGAATCAACCCTGGAATCGTTCTGAAGATTAGTGATATGTGTATCAGTTCGAATAGATAAAGAAGACCTAAAGATTAGACGTTCGGCCGACTGTAAAGGTCGAGAAGACGATTTGAAGTTAGAGACTCGATCGAGCGTCAACATTTTGGTCAGGCGCTCAGCTAAGCAAACTTTCTATATAAAGTGCTTGATTGAGTGAATTCTCACACAAACTTATGAAGGAAGGTGTTTGTGGGTGCTTGTCTAAAAGTTTTCATGCAGGGATATTGGATTGACCAGTATAGTATTGCAACACTTGATTAAGAAGGATGGGCATCATACTATGTTGAGGTTTAGGGAACCTTACGAGCGACGAAGCAATTTGGTTAATTAGGTCAATAGATTTATCGGCATCTTACTATGTTAGGGTCCTACTAGACTTGTCGAGTCAAGAAAGCGGCGTTATAGTGGATATTCCTAATCTCAAGGTTGTATCGAGATGGGGTTTGTTACAATCTACCAAGGTGAAAGTTATGACACCATCATCTCGGCTCATCCTCAGGACTCAAAATATCTATGAGATCCAAACACTGACCACAAAATAATAATTTAATCTTATTTAATGAATAAAATGAGTACCTTATTAACGAATATCAAAAGAAAATAGTGAAAGTAAATAATATAAACAAATCAAGAAAAATATAATAAAGAAATGAAAGAATAAAAGTTTTTGATACCTATTATATACCCCTTTTATCTCTTATCTTTTATGGGTTTCATTGATTGTTGTTGCTCGTAATCTATTTCAATGTTCCTCTCATCACCATAACTCATACAATCAAGATAACCCAGAAAAAGGAATGGATATGAAAAATATATTTAGTGAGACCAATATGTATACGTATTGTGCACCACCCATTCGCTCACTCTTAACTTAAACAACGAAACTCAAATGATTAACATGACAAATAAACACTCCAACCTTTATCCAATCCCGACTAAGTACTCTAGGTCTATGACTAGTATCATACTAGATCTTGGTTTCCAAATTTTGCATGACTTTTTCTCCCTTTGCCTAGGTTAAATCATTCTTTCTCTTTTTTCATGCTTGCATCACAAGAGTGGGACTACGGTCCAAGGATACCCACATGTCTTTCCTAAGTGAGCATTGGAAAAGAAAATGTTGTGGGACTACTTCTCCAATTCAAGCAGAAGTCAGAGAGATTATCTAAACACCTAAGCTGATGAGTTAATCTCTTTTTAAGAGCTATCCTTTTTGTGCAAACCTTGCAATGAAGGACTAAAAAAACATAACTCCTCTAAACCAATAATTCTTCTGTCATCTCTGTTTTTTTAGATTAATCTCCAATTTGTTTTTCGCAAAAGATTCAAATTTCCAGGGTTTTAAGTCGGTCTAATGAAATTTTGAATAAACATTGCACGGTTGGATATTAGTAGATATCTTTGTATTTATTGATTGAATAAAGAGTACTTATATACAATTAGGTATTATGTACTTTTAGTTTAGATTACATATTATAACACTCAAATGTAAAAGTTCATATATGATAATATGTTATATAAATAAATTACAATACTTGCTAATATTTATTTGATGTTGTATTTGAATAGAATTGATGTATGATAACAATTGGTTCTCAACCATAATAATAATAATAATAATAATAATAATAATAATAATAATAATTTATTATTGTTATTATCATCATCCGCATCATCATCATCATTGACAGTCCGACCCAAAACTAGGAGGCTAGCCCAACTTAAATGGAATATGATAGCTTCCTAGGGTTCATTCTGGAATAATCTTAATGAGCTTGATTTGTTTCCCACATAATTTGATTAAATTTTAATCACAACTCACCTTCCCTTTTATGATAATAATGTAAACCCCAAAATATTATTCATTTCTTTTAAATTTCTATTAAGATTTTATTGGTCAATAATAAAAATTTTAAATTGTTTCACATATTATTATTATTATTTTATTATTTATTAATATTATCACATGTTATACACATTTATAACGTTCTACCAAATAATAATAACAACAATAGAATATTATAATATTATTATTTATATTAGATTTTATTAATATTAATTATTATTGTTGTTGTTATAATTGATATTAATAATTTATGTTGTATAATAATGTGTATTAGGTTATATACATAAAAGTGCTCATAATATTATTATTATTATTATTATTATTAGGTTGTACCAAATTTTGTACACACGTACATACATTGTACCAAATTTTATTTGTAAACACGTTGTACCAAATTTTGTTTGTATCCACGTTGTACCAAATTTGTTTTGTTTCCAGGTAGTACCAATTTTGTTTGTATTCACGATTAAAATTCACATTAATAATAATATCAATAACGATTAGAAAAGGTTCATCAAGTTGAAGGGTATTGAAACACATGTTTCATAACATAACAATACATTAATCACTTGAAAATAAAATATTTTTATCGTTGGTAGACTCAGGGGAGAAACCGAAGCATACATGTTGTTGTTTCGTTGGAGACCAGTTTCAATGGGCGGAATATCAGATATACCCTCGTAGGGCTAAAACGCTTCAAAAATACCCTTCCCTAAAATAATTATTTAATCGGAAAAAAACTGGAGAAAAAACAAATTTACCCTTAATTTTCGAACGTGAGAAAAACCGCATTCTGGGAGAGTAAAAGCCAAACCCGCATTCTGGGAGAGTAAAAGCCAAGAAAGAACAAGTGATTTCGAACTTGAGAGGGATCGATTCGAAGTTGGCAAGAAGGAAATTCGAAGTTGGCAAGAAGGAAATGGCTAGAATCAGCAGC
>CM071875.1:3009841-3032391 GCA_036759665.1 Gynandropsis gynandra
ATCAACCTATCTATCATGCAATCCTAGTTAAAGCTATCTAAGGCGGACGATCCTAAGATGATATCTACCCTCTCTCAAGGCATAGACACGTGATCTAGACAAGTTGCCCCCTACTTTCGTGGCTGACACCTTGAACTAAACCCATAGGCTCTGTGATTCGCCCGTTTCACCCTCAACCGTTGCTACCCTACTTTCGTGGCCTAACCTCGGTTGTTCTAAACCTGATCTTCCAAGACTAGAATTCTCCTTTCGGTCCTTCTCGTAATCTCTAACACATGCATCTACGCGGCCGGCGCAAATACAAGTAAATTCAAGCACTCAGATAGAGAATGGATGAACTAAAACGGGAAGATGCATTCAAAATAGATCAAAAGTGGTTCAGGGATAGCCAAGGGCTAATCCCTTCTCCTAGAACAAACAAACTACTCGCTCATGCGTCTGTAAAGAAACATAAACAAAGTAGAAAGTCTAAGGAACATGAAAACCAAACAAACCGAAGTGTCGGGGCTTGATCTCCAATGCTCCTTGCTTGTCTCCTCGCAAGAATCTCCTCAATCTTCTACTGAATTAATCTCCAATGTAAGCTTGCTCCAATGACGTCTTTTGCCTCCTTTTAAGCCTCCTAAGTCGGTCTAGATGTTGCCTAAATTGCCCCACTGACTTCCCTTTGTTTTAAGTTAAGTTTACTTAACTTAATAAGCAGTTACGGGCCGCGACCCGCTCGGGCGGTCATTGTGCCCGCTCGGGTGCGGCTAGGGTGAGTCGCGCAAGTTGTGTGGCTGGAATGCATGCCCGATCGGGCATGGTATGTGAGCCCGCTCGGGCACGTTTGTCCTTGATGATCCTCGAAGTTGCTCCTTAGCTCCGTACATGTCCTTTTAGCTCCAAAATGATCCAAATACGCGTAAAGACCTGTAAGAACATGCAAACACGAAAACAAGTAAAACGGAAACGGAATCATACGTAAAACATCACATATATATAAAAAACGTCTCCTAAATCGTGCAAGAAATACGTATGAAAAGAGATGATCATATGACTAGCAATATTGAGTTTTTATCTCATGTTTACAAACTTTTTACTTGTCCAATTGGACTCCTTATGGCTGATACAAAATGGAAATCTGACGAGGAAAGTTATTTTTAGGTGGCTATCCTTGAAGTTATTTTACTTTTCATGGTAAAACTTATTCTACACAACACTACTTGTTGACTTTTATGGATGAGTGTGTGATATAGGATTGTACAATGATTACCCGATCGAAGAGGGTAAGGAATGCAACGAATTTTATTGGTTTCGATAATCAATTGGAATACATGCATTTCACGCTACTTTATTATCATCTCATGATCTTTGGCATAACGGTTCGATCGTCATTCGAATTATATTTTGTCTACTTATTTGATTTTTTTACACAGAGAAACACGACATTTGTATGATTTACATGAAAATAATATTAAAACATGTGTATTTTAATTTGGTTTTTTGATGTCTACCAAATATGAAGTCATAAAAATTGAAAAGAATTTTTGTTGAGTGGTTGAGCACCAATATGCAAAATTTCGTTAAAACCGTCTAAATGAATAAATGAATTGACACATCGAATAACATGGTTATGTGACACAAACACCAGTTTATATTCAATATTGCCCGAGGCTTTGATGTTTTAAGTTAGTCTTCCAAAGTGGTTTCGGGGTGAATGCATTCTAACAACAGTTTTTCAATAAAATCTCAACTATGATTTTTTATAACAAAACACCATTTGAACTATTTCATGAGAAGCATTCGAGTTTTAATCTTCTTGCTTGGATGCTATTGATATTCACATAAGGGGCAAATGATTTATGACAAATTTGCACCAATTGTAATTGTTGTATCATTCTTAATTATTCATATAGTCATAAACTTAAAAGAAAAAAACAAATTTAAATATCAATAAAATTTATATATTGTCAAAATACATATTTATATCTCTTCTTGTTGCTTTATAAGATATAATATAACCATCTATTTTATTAAAAATCAATATGACACTACAAATCCTAGAACAATCAGGCAAAAATGATGGTGTTTATATTTTTAAAATTTAATTTAGTTTTGATGGTGGTATGGAACTAATAATTATGAAATAAAATTGTGTTATTTTATGATTATCAATAAAAATTAAAATAATAAAATTTTAAAACAATCATTCAAAATATAAAAACTACGTTATAGAAAAGATAAAATACCTACTTTGAACCGATGTAACACCAAAACAACCGTCTCAAAATTTGAAATAGTTAGAAAATGTGTCATCAAGACAACCGTCTATATCACTTCTTTAGAGCAATGCTCAAAAGTGAAACAAACTTCTACACCGATCAATATGTTTTGTAATCTTTGTAATACGTCCCTTGCAAGTGGTTTTGTTCACGAAACTTTTAGTCTCTTTCATTGAGATTGGGTTTTACGTTGGGGCAAATTGTAATAGGCGAAAGCCTATCTTTTGTAAATATTTGTACACGTGAATATATTCACTTAAAAAAAACTTAACCAACAAATTAAAATTGAGCTCTCTAAGATCCAGCTTAACCAGACATAACCTAAAATCCTAAAGCCTGAACCAAATATAACCGAAACTCACCACTCCGAAAGTAAAACGTTATCACGTCGTCTACGTGGAGTCTACTGTGCAAAGTTGACATTGATGGAAAAGACACGTGCGCTAATTTGTTTTGTTTGTATTTATCAAATTGACGTCTAGATTTTAAACTATAATATATATAATAAGCTTTTTATATTTGTCGGGTAACCATATAATATGCTTTTAATACTTTGTCTATAGCTAAATCAATGAATGGGAGAAACCGTCCATGATGGTAAAGAAAATTCTTCAGATTTATGAGGATGGAGATTACGCTTTGCACGCAAAGTTTGTTCATTCATCATCATGATTTGTTTTCCTGTTAAGAGTGATTAGATTATCATGAAAATACTTTTTCTCCATTTTTTATTCCAATGAATTACAACCACACACATATATATAATTATAGTACGTGTTATCGGACATCGTTTTAAATATTAATTCAAATGGAAAGGTCCACTTGTATAAGAAACTACAATATACTTCAATGGCCTGCTACTGATCAAAATTTTTTTCGTTTGGTAAAAATTAAAAATATTGCATTTTCACTACTAAGGACTTAATTTCCAATGATCAAATTATTTGAAAACCATAATACATTTAAATCCATTGATATTTTCATTAAATCACAATTATCAATATAAAAAAATATTAACAGGAGATCGCCAATATATTTTCATCGGACACTGTTGAATCCATATATCATTTGAATTCAATGAGATTAAAGTTTAAGAACTAAAAGAATTAGAATGATAAATTGGAACATGGACAACTTTCAAAACACTTACGAATTATAGAGAGAAAAAATGACTAAGATAGCATTTTTATGAATTTGGATTGATCATTGTAATCAATCATTCGTCTCGAAATAATGAATCTTTTGTTTTGATATGTTTCTCACACGACAAGAGAGATACAAACAATTCAAAAGAAAACTCGGTTCGGTAATGCTCTCACAAAATCGCACCAAAACCATATACCATCCTTTATTATATAGATGCTCGAGTAATTGCGAAAATGACAATTCTGTCCTTGAAATTTGTTAAGGTTGTTGAGACTTTATTGTTTGCTGCAAAAAAAAACATCTTCTCTCATTTCTATACCCTTGAACATTAGAGTACAAACACTTGGTTCATCAATTATCCATCTTATTTGCATTCACTTTTTCTTACCAAGAAGATTAGACCTTTTTTGTTCAATATGATCATCTTCATTTTTCAATCAGTCTTAGTAAACTCAAAATGGTTTTGAATTTACTAAGAAGAAAGGTTTTTGTTAAACCATCCGTTGAGTTTTCATTTGTGTCTATCTTAATGATTGTAATCACTCTTGTGTAATCAAACCCCTGATGAATGTAGTCTTATATCAATGTGTTTTGACATATCGTGGTGCACATTGTTCTTAGAGAGACGTATGGCACTCAGAAAGTCACAATCACTTTTACACTCTCTTATTAGAAACCAAGCTCACTCAACAAACCCATGATACTGCACCATATACTCGATTTCCTTTGTAGTCAAAGCTACAACATGTTTTGAGCGAAATTTCCAAATCTCAACATTTCCACCAACCATGAATAAGTATCTAAAATTTATTTATTCCAATTTTATGTCTTGGTGAACCACTAATGATAGCAACACTTTGATAGATACATGCTTCATAATAGGTGAGAAAATTTCATCGTAATCATTCCTAAAATCTGCGAAAAAACCATTGACAACTAACCTAAATTTAAATCTAGGTTTTTTTCACACCTGAAATCCTTGGTTTTCTCTTTAAAAGCAATTTCCAACTAATTACATTTCTCTTCTATGGTTTTTTGGTTGAAATCCAAATATTATTTTCTTGGTTTGACATGTCCTTGGTCTCCATTCTCTACGTAGATTACAATAAATCCTTCTAAACCAGATTTTCATCAAATTTTACATCTCTACTAATGAAACTCTTCTTTTTAATGAAACCAAATATTATACTCCTTAACACCTTGTGGTTTCTCAATAAATGTCTTTTTTTTCTCTTGGTCTAATCTTCCTCGGTCATAATGGATGTAAGCTACACCCAAAGTTTTTAAATGTGCATACTCTGGTTCCACACATCTCCATACTTGTCTAATATTTGGAAATCTATAGTTGTTTATGGTGACATATTTATTAGGTAGATACTTGTAGATACAGCCGTTGCCCAAAATGCTTGAGACAACTCTTATTCCTTTAATAGGTTTCTTACTATTTCCATTATCGTATGGTTTATTCTCTTTTCTATGTCACTCCGATGTGGCATGTAGGTACATGTTTTGTGTCTCTGAATGCATTTCTCTTGGAAAAAGAATCAAAATTATGGTTATAATAATATATTCTGCTATGTTGTTTGTCATCAGTGTCATTATGCTTTTTTTGTTTTTTTCTCTACGAACAGTTTCAAATCTAAAAACTTTTCAAAAACCTTATCTTTTTTATCTCCTGAAATATGCTTATACTTTTCTCAAAATTTTATCGATAAAGTGATAAGATACTAGAACCTTGAAAATGAATAAAGGATATTTGTGACACCCAAAGATCTGAGTGAATGCACTCAAGAATATATTTTGTTTTACTTTTTTCTACTTCAAAAGAAAAATCTATATGATTTCCCAAAAATCTAGCTTTCACACATTGTTATAGAAATCATTGAGATTGTTTTTAGCAACCCCTTGTTGATTACAATCTCCATACTCTTTTGATTAATGTGTCTGGGTCTGTTGTGGCATAGGTTGACATGATTTTTTTATGTTTCCTCTAATTGATACACCTTCCCAACTATTTTTTTCCCATGTAGTACGTAAAGCCATTAACCAAATTTCCTTTTAAAACTGTTTATATCCTTTGATTACTTTTTCAACACATCTTTTTTAGATTTATACCAACAATCTTGGAGCTCAAGACCTCCTAGGGAAATCAAATTTCGTTTTAGTTTAGGTATGTATCTTACTTGAGTAAGTTATATAATTGATCCATCATGTATTGTTAACCTGAGAGAGCCGACCCTTCTATGTCAAAAGTTGAATTATTTTTCATTTTTACTTTTTCTCCCTTTGTCTCTTTAAAGGTCAACCCATTCTCTCCTAGGTGTCATATGGAAGGTATATCTTGAGTCCAATATCCATTGCTCTTTAATATTTGTTTCATTAATGATGAAAACATATGACTTTATTGCAGTAAGGACTTCACAATCCATAAAGTTTTTATTTACCACAACAACTTCATCTTTATCTCCTTGTGAATCTTTGTGATTATTTTTCTTCTCATAATAATATTTCATAAAGTTACATTTCTTGCCACAATACTATCACTCACCTTTGGATTTAGATTTCGATTTAGATTTTGATTTATATCTCTTCCTTCCACCGTTATTAGAATCCCTTTGTTCAGCTCTTTCTCTTATAACAATACCTTCTTCTTGAACGCGATTACTCCTAGCCATTAAATCTACTTTCTTGGATCTTGAAACAGCCTGAACTTTCTCTATTGGTATTGTAGTCCTTGAATATTTCAAGACTTCCCTTTTGATGTGCGACTGGATCGTGCGTTCCACTCGGTTGTACGGATGAATGCCTTAGAACCCGTAGACCGATACGTGCTGAAGAATGTTGGCCCAAATCTCAGTGATACCGTCCAAGACCCTTGAGCATATGCACCTTTAGAACTCTTCGGATGATAGAAGACACCACAAAAAACCGTGGTTCGTTGCTTGATAAGTCGAATTGAGCAAGTTCCGGACTTGAACGATTTGTGTGAGATGAATTTCCCAATCTCAAGAAAAATGAGCTAAGCTCCTTTGGTCTGTAATTGGTTCAAAAATGACTTGTTTTTATTATTCATGCGTGCCTCCTTAAAAAGAAAGAAGACCAAAATAAACTTCCCACATTACACTCCTATTCAAAAGTCTAGGACTCTTATTGACCACTAATCTTCCTAGATTTTATTCCTACTGACAATGCATGAAATAAGCCCTAATTTATGTGTTCTTGGTATATTTTGAATTCAAATTTGAATTTGAATGACTCAAATCCAAGACACTTCCCCTTGATGGGTCTTTGTGTGGTCCATGGGCTTGTGAGGCTTTAAACCCTTCAAATGATGTTGCCGTTCAATCTCTTGGGCTTTAAAGATGTCTTGAATCTTCTCTTGTAGCCTCTTGGCCTTAGATCTAGTCCAAGTCCCCTTCAATATGCTTGAAACCTCGGAATTTGGCTCTAAGTGTGCACTAGAGGTCTCGTCGGAATGTCACCGGAAAAGTGACGTTCCGATAGTGATCCAGTACTCACCTATAAGATCTTTGAGTGCTAGTTCAAATGGTCTTTGTTTCATCGAATTTGGATTTCGGGAAGGCCTCCATTTAGGTGTTTTCGTACAAAGTCTCATCTTTGAGTTAGCCGGTCCGCGAATATCGGACGCAACCGTTAGTCCGAAAGTCTCATCAACGGTCCGCATATCTGCGTCATCATAAGCTTCACGTGCGTCCTCGTCAGTGTCCCGTGCGTCCATGTGATTGTGTTTCCCGTTCGACCCATATGTTATGTCCGTCCGTTCGAGGCTTGCTTTCTTTGTGATATCCTCATCACCTTTAGTTTTTCATAAGCTGATGGAAGAGAGCTCAACAAGTACACAACCCTATACTCTTCTTCTACCTTTATTTGCGCATTTTGAAGTTAGACAAAATTTTATGGAATACATTGAGGTTTTCTTCGATGCCCTTTTCGTCATCCATTTTTCAAGCTAAATAACCTTTGCATTAAGTACATTTGATTTGACAATGATTCTTCTATGTGCAATTTTTTTCTTGTATCACTGTCCTCAGTATTTATTTAGAAAGGGAAAGCACGATAATATTTCATACTCTTATGTTTTTTTCTTCTTAACCATCATGTTGAAGTCTTAATTTTAGATTCAACTTCTACTTTCGAGGTGATTACAAATATTACTCCACCTAAATTATGTAATATCTATATAGAAGGCCTTGTCCTTACTAGTATTTGTGGCTCTATATCTTCTTCTTGTTCATATTCATCTAGTGCTTCTTGAAACCCCATAATTTCTAAACCCATCTCAACTTTTTTCATTCCATAACATAAAAATCCATTTGTCAGCAAATTTCACAACATCAAGAACAAACTCAGATTATTCCATAACAAACCAATTCCCTTTATTAAAATGCACCTTCGATCAAGAATTTCATATTGAGAATAGCAACTCTAATACCACTTATAGTATCCGTGTATCAATTGAATCGACGAGATTAAAAGAAAGATTGAGACATCATATTATGAATTCTGACTGATCATTATACTGAATCCTAATATAACCAATTCAAAGAAAACTTGATCTTGAACTGTTCTTACAAAACCGCACCATGACCACCCATCATACTATATGTATGCTTTAGAAATGATAAAAATGATAATTAAACCCTTGGAATCACTTAAGGTTGTTGAGACCTTTTTGTTTGGTGCCCTAAAAAACATCTTTTCTCATTTTTCTAATCTTAAACATGAGATTGCAAACACTTGGTTCATGAGAAAACCATTAAAAAAATTTAGAAACTATTGAAAAGTATCAATTGTAGCCGTCACAAATAAGTTGAAAACAACCAATGGATTAACATTGAAAATATATGGATAAAAGCGCAAAATTGCAACACACTTCACTGACACTCCATTGAAATAATACGAATATCACCATTGAAAATCTATTACATTTACCAATGAATCGTCAGTGCATTAAAAAATACATGACTTTTTAAATCATGATAATTCAATAATTAAAATAGAAAAAATATAATTTCTTAATATTTTAATATTTTCAAATTTTTAAAGTTTAAAATAATCAAAATATATAAATACTAAAAAATAATGTAAAATATAAAAAATAAAAAATTTATACATAATTAAAATTTAAATTACAGTTTGTAATATTAATTTTCATACATTACATTATCGTTGAATTTCGGAATAGCAACTCCCATTGATCCTTGACAATGTGTGGCCTCTAATGGCATCACCACATCTAGACGATGACATTTCATATATTCAATTATCGATTCTTCGTATAGCTCTTCTATGTCCTCTACGTTTCGAATATGACAGTGTTGCATAGCAATATTTTCCTTTGCTCGTATAAAAGGTCCTCAAAGATTTCGAACTGAAGTTTTTGGTTGATTTCACGATCTGATATTTTCATCTTTCTCAAGGTATATAATTACAGTAGAAGACCCACCAACTACTTGGTTTGTTGTATGATCTTTCTCGGTCATATTTCGGGTGGTCAACTCCATGTAAAAATCAGAAATATCATGTTCATTAATTTTACCCTTGTTATCTCTCAAAGCGATCTTTTTTACGAATTTGTTTCGACCACAAACTCTACTAGCATTAGTGGTCTCCCTATGATTTACAAAATAATTATAAACTAAAAATAAAAAATATAACAACTTATATAGTTACAATGAAACTACATAATCATTTGTTATGAAAGAGGTGATCTATTTATGTATTGATTATATTATTGTTTATGTATTTCAATACATCTTATATTCTAAATATAAAAATTAGATGATCAATAATTATATACAATTTAAAAATTTAAATTTATATTAGCGGAAATTGAAGTGACACTCAACTTATTTATTATATTTCAAACGGTTCTTCATTGTAATTTTATAGTGAGATTCAATTGGAAAATTTATTCAGAATTTCCAACTATATATAATCCATTGATTTTTTTTAATGGATGAGTGTTGCAAATATAATTGACAAATGAAAAAATACATTGAAAAGTTAAACGAGTATTATTACAAATGGATAATTTCAAATTTATAGACATTTACCTATCATTTTGTATTTTTTTTTTGTTTTATGCTCTTTCTAATTAAGGAATATCATTGATCATTCTATCTCATTTTTTAATACGAATTATAAAACAATATAAATTAGTGAACTTAGTCCGTTATTTAAAAAAAGGAGCTTACTCAACTTTATCAATAGAATTTCGCTCAATTTTATGAAAAACATAACTTCAAAGGAAGTTCATATTGCATTAAGCTCTAAATAGTATTTTCTAAGTAATGATTCGTATATATTTCATGTGAATTTAGTTTTAATAATTGTTTTATGCTGATTTAAAATGAGTTATTGCATATTTGTTATGCTATATGAAATTGTTATAAAATAGAGATTTTATTAATAAATATTTTTTTCAATTGAACAATGGTAGCAAATACAGATTCAAACGACAAAATAATTTTAAAAACAACTTTTTTCTTTTTATAAAGGTTTTTTTATATGACCCTCGACTTTGGGTTTTAGGTGATTTATCCAAATTTCTATTATGATATAATTAGAAAATATGAGGCATTGATAGAAAAGGAAGAGAATATGAAGAGAAATAGTCTCAAATGAAAAGTCGTTAATATGATATATTAATGATCTCTCTTATTACATTTATGAATAAATGATTTGGGTTTGGAGATGTGTTTTAAAAGTGGCTTTGTGCATGGACTTGTGAACATTTAATTATATTAAATGTCAAAGATAAGACATTGAGGTCTTTGATTAATCCAAATTTAACTTTTTAACTTTGAGCTTATCTTTTTAATTTTTTGGTCTTATGAACAGTCGTGACTTTAGTAACAACCATGACTTTATGAACATTCATGATTGTTTGATACAAACTAGATTTTGGCTCCAGAAGGTTTCTAAGTCTTCTTTAAATAAAGACTTGTCATGGAAGAAACATATTCAATTTATTCTCCGAAAATCTCTTGTGATCAATCCTATAAATCACTCAAATTAGATTCGACAGAAGGCAATTACTGTGATCATTGCATCTTATAGACGGAAACAAATTCGGTTGTAGGCCTTGATGGAAAGTTGTTATTTATATATTTGTTTCTGTTTGTAGTTGGTTATTTATAATACTCCACTATTATAAAACAAAAGCTTGTTCCAACAGTTTCTATATCGATTTTATGTTGTTTGTTTGCCTATTTGGTAAAACATTGTCCTATCAATATGGTGGATGATCTGTTGATTTCTTTCAGATTTATTTTGTTGTAGTTGGGGAGATAGGGTTCAGACGGTGGTGACCTTCTAATCTAGGTTGTTGGTTTGCTGAGTGGCGTTGTTGTAGGCTTACCAGACACAATATGTGATGTGTTTTCTTGTAGCGTTTTCTCTGAACGTATGAGTTGTCTCTAAATTTATAGCGGTTTGGCTTCTTAAATCTATCTCGTTTCTAATGATTCTCCTTTTGAATGCTTAAGTGCATGACAATATAAATATCTATTTAAGTTTCAAAAAAATGAAGGATTTAATCTTGCTGATAAAAGTATATGGTTAAGGCTTTTTTGGAGAGTTTGGAAAAAGCAGTTATCCTAATCTATAATCAAATTGATCTTGATGCAGAGAAAATTTTGAAGAACAAAGTTAGATTGTGACGAACTGCTTGTGACCACAACAATAGACAATCTCAATGCTTTGCCAGCGGAGCAACCATGAGGAGAGTTGAGAACCCCTCTCTATTGGAACTATGATAAGTAACCTTCGATGTAATTTGGAAAGGAGATGAGCGAAATAGCCTTAGAAGATATCGAAAAATGATAAAGGTGAAGGTTGTGCCTATAAAATGAATTGGGTAAAAAAAACTAAAGTTTTCGTTATTCGTTAAAGTGAAGGTTATGATTTTTGTTTTCTTTGGAGCAATGCTAGATGTTTGGATTTGACAAGTTAATGATTGAAACATTTTATAAAGATCTTGCATTTTTTATTTATACAAAAGATGAGTGACTGAGCATTGTAATCCAAAACTATATATCAAAAGTTTAAGTTTTTGGTGGATTGTGGGAGCTTCTCGTCTCTCAGCCCTCCACCTCACCTCAGCTATCTACATTCATTTCACCTGTTCTCCTACTCCCATCCTCCCACGATCCACGATCTCTCTTCTCTCTCCCACGATCTCCTCACCTCAACATCCACCCTACAAGCTCATCTCTTAAACATCGATCATCTGATTTCTCCACGATCACTCTCTCTGCAACACAAGGATCTGCAAAATCGATGAATCCGAAGCCACGAGCACGTCCTGTTGAATGATCTCTCTAAAATACTCTCTTTGACGTTCTTCATCTGTATCCCTAGAAATCCCACCGATGAAATGCTTACCCAGATCCGATTCCATCCGTTTCTCCTACAAAAAACAACCCATACACTCACGCAATTGACCCATTAATCCGCATCTCAGGACTAGATCAATAAGTAATGATGTTACCCAGTTCGTCTAACCATCGAAATCAATGGATTTATCGATTTTGAGAATCGAAATTCCAGCAGCAATCTCTTCTCCGGCAGCAGTCTCTCTACCACCCCTGCCTCTTCACCGCAACTCAGGTTCGTGCTCTCTCACTCTCCTTTCTATTCTTCTCTTTGCGTTTCTTCTAAGTTTTCTTCTCCTGGTCCAAACACAGAAAATTATATGCAAAATTGTAAAAAATAATGGGAAATAAGATTTGGTGATCGCAAAAGATGAGCGGATGAGAGGACAGGATGATTGCAAAAGATGCGGTGAATAGGCACAATTAGTATTCCTTTACCAGAGATTCAAGGATATTTCTAGAAGATGTCGTGTTTGGAGGAGGATTTGTTCCCGTCGACCCCGGAAAAATTCAAAATCGGCAAAACCCATCCCATGAATCTCCAGTTCTACCAATGTTTCGCCTCCACAAGCATCATCTTCTTATGGGCTCTATTCCTCATTGCTCTCACCGCATCCTATTTGAGTTTCCACAGCTTCTACGATTTTCGGTAGCCGCTACTTATCCGCCTCCTGGGGGGCATTCAGTGGGAGCAGCATGTCCAGAGTTCCGTGCAAATGGTCATTACGTAAGGGTCTGGAGTGGCCAAAATCCAAGTGCTTGGTTGACCCGTCAAGCCCCGACCTACAGAAAGGGTCTTGTGTGGGATCCTATCAACGCAACCTGTAAGCAAAAACATTACATTGATTTGATCCCATATAGTCTTCTGAATGAATTAGTAATCAATCTGAGCTTTAGAATCTGTATATGTATATTCTGCAGCCCTCTAACGTGAAAATTAAAAATACCGGTGCTTAGTTAGGCGTTTAGGTTGTTATGTAGAGCTTTACACATTATAGGTTGTTGTGATGCTTGTACATAGTACCGTTCCTGTACAATTCAGGTTGATATGAGAGTTGTTACTGATGGAAGCCGGATTTTGGGTCTTGGGGATCTAGGGGTTCAGGGAATCGAAATTTCTATTGGCAAGCTTGATTTATATGTTACTGTAGCTGGAATAAGTCCCCAGCGTGTAATTTTCTTTGCACCATAATTGATTTTCTTCTTTTCAACCTGCTTTGTCTATGTTCTGATAACTTATCTTTGGACCATGTTAGGTACTTCCTGTCCTGATTCCTGTTGGAACTAACAATGCAAAGCTACTTAAGGATCCCCTGTGTAAGATTATTGTTCTCTCTTTGCTTTTTCTCTGTAGTTATAAATTGCTCGGTGATTGCCTAATTATTGCATCATACTTGCATGCTTCCTTGCTTGAATACCAGTGATAACTGATGTTTAAGAATTATATAGTCTTATGCACCTTATTATTATAATTTTGAATGAAAGGATGGGACATACGCAATTTAACATTAGCGTCTAAGTATGCATGCATAAAACACAAATAACATTAATAAGGTGGTTAGGTGATGATATGTCATGCTTCCTATTCCTGACATGGATATCTTGTTTGATATTTTTTTTTCGACAGACTTGGGATTGCAACAACATCGTCTCGACGGTGATGACTATTTTCAGTGATTGATGAATTTATGGAGATAGTGTTTACTCGCTGGCCACATGTCACTGTGCAGGTAAGATGACCTTCCTGTGTGACTCTATGAGATGATAAATTTTTTATCGATATACAACTTTAACCATTTCCAAAGTGTAGTTTGAGGATTTTCAGAGCAAGTCGGCTTTCAAGTTATTGCAGCGTTATAGAGACACCTACAGAATGATGATGTCCAGGTAGTGAATTTGTACCCCAATGGTTTTCTTATGATGATGAATTGCCTTTATATTTATGTTTCTTTTGATTTATGGTCTCCTAAGTGTCAAGTTCTTTTTCTTTGTTTCTCTGGAGGGTGCTATTAATGTTTAGATATCATGCTTTCATGCCCTCAAGCTCCCATCCCAGATTTCTTTTTTATTTGTTCTTTAACCTGTAAATGTGGTCTGATGCCTTCAAATTGGCAAGCGTTCCGAAAGCTACGCTGATTGGTTGCGTTTGACATATACTAATTGGTTGTGTTTGACATATGAACTATGATTGGTTGTGGCATGATCTGCAACCATAATACTCTCAATATCTGGATTGAAGGTGTGTTTAAGAGGTTTTTATTTTCTTTGTTTTATTATTATTTTCCTGCATCTTCTCACCTAACATGCTTTAAAGGGTGATCAGCTCGTGTGCATTTTAGGCTATTATATTTCACCAAATGCCAAATGATTATCTTCTTTCTTTTCTAAGCAGCTCCATTTTTTAAAAACCAAAATTGGTTAGGCTTTGTTCAATTGACTTCTATATCCAACTACAAGATACTTTTTTCTCCAAACAAAGGGAATTTGTAATTGTGTTTAGTGAAAACAAAGTTATGCTCTCGATTTAAACTAAAAATAAAAACAAACAAGATAACATTCAAACTAGAAATAACAATAAATGAAATGAGTTTGTAGATTGTAAGTATGGTGGATTCATGAGTTATGTGGCGCTTTGATGTAAAAAGCACGACTTGCTCTGTAATTTACTGCAGTGCACATGGATAACACAATGGTCGCTGCTGCTACTTGACACAAGAATGGCGTATGGGAGTTTGTCAGTGGGATGCGAGGAGCGTTTAGATCCAACTGGTACAGGTTCATTTTACAATGAAGGGGAAGCCGATATCGTGGTCCATCATGTCTTTTCTTTGATTTATGCAGGTAAGCAAAATTTCTAGGTTTAATGACTGCTTACCAAAAAACTGATGCTCAAAGTCCCATATCTTTCACCTATTTTAGCTTGAAAAACACCTGATTGGTTTGCTGAACATGAATGCAGTTGTTAGTCCAACTACTATAGCAATTCAGTCATCATACATCGGGCAAATGCAGCTCCTCAGAGAAAGACTGGATGATTATCCAGAGGTAACGGATGTTGAAGTTGCAACCATTGACACCTTTTAAGGGTAGAAGTCTGATGCAGTCACAGATTATATATAATATTTTTTGTATTTTATTTTTAATAATTATTTATTATATACAATATAATAGAACAATATATTTTTATAACGATAAAATTTTAATCTAAATATAATTGTTGTATTGAAAAAATTAATATAATTAATATAAACGCCGCGTATGGCGCGGGATTTCGTCTAGTATATAAAATTCCTGAAACCGGTTGAACGCTAATAGAGAGATATGCAACTCACATTAATTGGAAAAAGGACAGGTGCAACAGACAATTGCTCAAAAAGCTAGATATTTATTTTCGTTTGATTGTGTTGTATCTTTGTTCATAAATATATATCGTTCAAGATGCTATAGATGTAGACCTTCTGATGAGTTGATTAATGCATTTATCTTTGGAGAGAAAAATATAAAAAAAATAAAATTTTGTTATTTTAATTTAAAGATTTTTGTGTAAATTTAACAAATTATTAAAATAAGGTATCATTTAAATGGTGACAAAAAGACGGATTTTCTATGTGCTTTCATTCTTAACCCAAAGTAAATAGTTTCAAGATTTTATTAGTTTTGAAATTTAATTGGTATATGTATGCCTTTTTCCATAATTTTAAATGATAATGAAAAGCTATAAAAAATAATGTTATGAATTAAAATTTATAATAACCCTTTATATTGTTAACAAAATTGTTGACGTTGGTTCGTTCTTTTGAACACTAAACAAGGATATTTCTCTAGAATTTGATTCAATTTTCAATTCGAAATTGAGAATATGTATATATAAAAATATAGAAAAAACTTAATAACAAATTTACAATTAAACTAAAATGTATATTTTTATTAAATTTAGATTAATATTGAAGATCAATTATTTGTATTATTTGTATCTTTCGTCAAATAATCAAATTTATTAATCATATTTATCTTTAAAAAAAATATCTCAAAAAATATTATCTGATATTTATATCCATGTCCAAACATAAATTTTTTTTTATATTTTAAAATTTCATATTTACATTATACACAATATAAAAATTATATTTTAGGGTTTTAGAATTTCACATTAGCATTATTTATAAATTGACCCTTATATTTTTTGAATGTTACACTTTGATCTTTTTATTATCATAATTTGACCCTTATATTTTAAATATTATGTATATGAATCTATATATTTCATAAATTAACTATTTAAAATTTTCAAATATAAATAGGTTCGGAGAATTTATCATAATATTTATATTTATATTTGTATTTGATAAATATTCAACTGTAATTATTTTAATTATTTGTTTAAATCATTCATATATACTAATATATACTAATTTTATATTCAAAATATATATATAGATAGATATATATACAATAATATGAATGGAATACTAACGCTTCAAAATATGTTCATTTTGCTTATTGTCAATGTTCTAAAAGTTCTCGGCTAATTCCATTTAGTCTCTGGTTGCGCCTACACGCTCAATGGTAGATGGTCGTCTAATGACTAATTAGATAAATATTAATGAATGATTTTTTTTTTAAAATTGTCTAAAACTATATCATTTTAATATTTATAAAAATATTTCTTTTTCCAACACTGTTTATCATGGAAAAATATAAAGGCTGCCTTTGTTTCATTGCTTTACATATACTCTCGAAAATCTAAGGATTAAAAAGAAAAAGAAAAATAAAGAAAATATAAATGTGCTTTTATTTTTTGCATGTGAAAACACATACAGTTTGATATTTTTTTCGAAACGAAACCTATTTCAAAGTTGAGAGCAAGGAGCGAGAGGCGTTTTCAAAGTTGAAAGCAAGGATCGAGGTCCATGTAAGAAAGTAGGAAATTTTGAAGTTGAGAGCAAGAAAATTTTGAAGTGAGATATCCGTAATGAAGAAGAGAGCACGAGTTAATCTTCAATGGCGTTTTTGAGTGGATCGATTTTTAGGGGCTTACATTGCAAATGAAATATATTAGGGATTAGGTTGTTGTTTGTTGATTTCAAATGGATGGGAGTCTCAATGAGTCGAATAGGGTCATGAGTCTCAGTGAGTCGCTTGAATCGTAGAGGGTCAAGAGTCTCAGTGAGTTGCTTGAGACTCATGACCTTCTTCAACTCAACAGTCTCATTGGGTCTCAAGGGTCGCTTGAATCGCAAGGGATGCTTGAATCTCAGTGAGTCGCTTGAGTCGAAGAGGGTCAGGAGTCTCAGTGATTTGTTTGAGTCGAAGATGATCAGGAGTCTCAGTGAGTCTTGAGACTCATGACCCTTTTCGACTCAAAAGACACATTGGGTCGCAAATGTCGCTTGATTCGTAAGGGTCGCTTGAGTCGTAAGGGTCGCTTGAATGGCAAGGGTCGCTTGAGTTGCTAAGATCTCTTCAGTCACAAGGATCGTTTAAGTTGGTAGAAGTCTAATGAATTGTTAATTGGTCACTTTGCTGGTGCCGCCAAAGCTGAAGTTTCTTTATGAATTCAAGCACATAGACAAAATATCAAAGATTTCCACCAAGTGTTATCCTTTCGAAACAATAAAGAGGTTGAAAGGAATGTTAAGTGAAGATGAGTGAGATTTTTCAATAAGGAGTTACAATTGAGACATATATTCCATTACCAATGTGACTCCATCCTCATGAAGGTTCAAATGTTTGTATTATTAAATCACTCAGTGATTATACGAGACAATAAGAAGATGTGGTTTGTCTTAAACGATGTTTTCATTTGGTACTCTATAGTGGAGCATGCACTAATTACCGGATTAAACTACATAATCTATCCCAGAGGATGGGAGTTCAAAATGTGTGATAAATTCAGGTTGAAGAATTTTAGCCGTGGAAAGGTGATCGTCGCACAAGTGAGTGACAAGCTTGTGATGACGAAGAATTTTACCGACCGTAAGAGGTTGGCAACTTTGATGGTGTTATGACAAGTTCTAGATCACAAGCCTTCAATAGACAATTCTATCAACCATGATATAATTGACATGGTTGATGACTTAGAGTTTTGTGAAGGCTTTCCATGGCGGCTTTACACATTTGAGAATCTTTTGGATACGTGCCACAAACACATAAGCAAAGAATCACTGGAACCAAATTGGCATTGTGGCAGTTTCATGATCTCACTTATGGTAAATTGTAGAAATTACTAGAATAACATGAATGTTTTCGTACTTTTTGTGTTCTTATCATTTTATTTTAATACTTTTAGTTACTCTTTCGTTCATGGATGCTAGCAGTTCCAATTGAGTAGTCTATATAAATTTATGATGAAATGGACTGTCTTCTGGGGCTAGAGGTTTGGGAGATCATACTAAAGGATGACATATGACTTGATGATGATGTAAGTTTTTTTAACCCTTAGTCATGAAAGTCATAAAGGTCACAGAGGTCATTTTGGGTTATATGTATTCATGTGTATCAATTTTTTGAAGCAATTGGATGAGACATTGTTGGAGCTGCATAATCGCATCCAGTCTATTTTGATTTGGGTTAAAAAATTATTACATTTGTGATCTCTCTTTCATGCAGTCGCTCACGATGGGGATGGACGAGGTCATAGAAGAATTGTCGGATGTTCTTAATGATTATTTGAAGGGTACATATGCATTGAGAGACACGTCGAAGATATTGGTAGATTACAATGTCTTGGTCTTAATTGTAAACATCCTATCACCAAAAAATCGATATATGCCTTGTCATTGGGCAGCCATGAAAGTGTATTTGAAAAGCCGATGTATCACGGTATATGACTGCCAACAAAGGTTGAAGGAGTCACATATCGATCTGGTGATGGAGATTATAAGAAGAGCTTTATCCAAGATTATTGAAGTAGTTTCCAATAGAGTAATTATCGATGTAGCCCAAGACCAAAGCCTCTCATAATCTCATTCTTAAACTCGATTCATATTTTTTTGAACTTGATTCATATATATTTTTTAATTTGATTCATATTTTTTAAAAGTTTGAACTTGATTCATATGTTAAACCATACGTGTGTGCAACCCAAAATAATAATAATAATAAATAATAATTATAATAATAATAATAATGGTCACAAAGGTTGCATATATCGCATGGATCGCAAGGGTCGCATGAGTCGAAAGGGTCGCATCTATCGAAAGGGTCACATATGTAGTACGGGCCGCATATGTCGAAGGGGTTGCATTTGTTGCAAGGGTCGTATATGTCGAAAGGGTCGCATAATTGGAAAGGCTCGCATATGTCGAAAGGGTTGCATATACTGAAAGGGTCGTATATGTTGTAAGGGTCGTATATATTGAAAGGATCACATATGTCGAGAGGGTCATATATGTTGCAAGGGTCGCATATGTCGAAAGGGTCATATATGTGTATGGGTCGCATATGTGTATTGGTCGCGTATGTCGAAAGGGTCGCGTATGTAGTAAGGGTCGCAAGGATCACATATGTTCTCCTCCATACTGATTTTTCTCCGTGCCTGCTCCGCTTTCTCTTGATCCCAATCCAAGTATTTCCTCTCTCCTGGGAGGGCCCGGTATCTATCTACTGGGGTAAGATAGAAGAAGGGGCCAAGCACCCGGTGGAGCAGAGGGGACGGTTAGGATAACGAACTTGAAACGCGGAGCCCGAGCGGCTGGCGAGCGAGGGCTTCTTCAAAGGAAGAATGAAGATCGAGGAACCTTGTCTTCATCCCAGTGCTATTCATCCCGAGATATGCCTTGACTGCAAAGGGGCAGGAATCCACTTCAGATCGGTCCCTACCTGGATCGAGTGTGCCCAACTGAGCTAATAGGACCACAGCTGAGATTTACTCAAGAGCGTCTGTGGCTAAAAGACTAGCAGCATATTCTTATTCAATTTCGACAGGAGCTCATTCTTTCGCAGCTTATTCGTCGTTAGCTTTTTCTCGGAGCGGAGTCTGCTGCCTTTCGCAAGGGTCGCATATGTCGAAAGGGTCGCAAGGGTCCCATATGTCGAAAGGGTCATATATGTCGCATGGCCGTATATATCGTAAAGGCGTATATATTGTATGGGTCGCATGGATCACATGGATCACAAAGGTCGAACAGTCACAAGGTCATGGATACCAAATCACATACCAATAATAAATGTCACTAGGGTCAAAAAGGTCACAAATGTCACTAGGGTCATAAGGGTCATAAGAGTTCCATATGTCGAAAGGGTCGCATATGTCGCATATATCGTAAGGGTCGCATAGTTCGCATGGGTCACAAAGGTCGAAGGGTCACAAGATCATGGATACCGGAACACATACCGATAATAAAAGTCACTAGGGTCACAAATTAATGAATACCGAAATACATACAGATAATAAATCCACAATAATAATAACAATAATATTAAATCCACAATAATAATAACACATCAAGTTGAAAAAAATGAATATCAAACAATAATTACTTGAAATAAAATATTTTTGTTGGTAAACCCTTTTGGGAGGAGAAATCGAAGCACAAGTGTTGTTCCATTGGAGACCAATTTGAATGTGAGGGAACATCCCTCATTTTTTATTTTCATGACAAAAATTTCTCCAACCTCCCCTGATGAAAGCGCCACCACATCTCAAGGGCCTCAAATCTAACGACCATGCCCTTCATTTATCATTCATCAACATTATCATACATCTTCTACCAATAAGACTGTTCGACCTTGCAACCCTATCGGAAGGTTCTGCACCATCACCCAAATTACATCAGTAAAATGATTAAAAACCGAATAAAGAACCAAAGTGATATATGACGAATCGGTTTGAGGTAACTTATCAATGCATCTACGACCAGATTTGAATGTGTGGCGGTTGTGGTAAAATATGTCTGATCAGAAGAATATTACCTTACTTTTGCATTTGATGATGATGATGCATATTGCAAATTACAAAAATTGTATTTGAATCCAAAAAACTACGAAATCCCCAATTAAAAATCATGGTCCTTCAAGAATCTTTCCATCCATTCATGAATCTGGAGCCATCAACCTTGATTTCCCATGTTTTGTAAGACACAACCAATCTAAGAGTTGTAGTGCTGTTGTTCCTCGTTTTCGTTTCGATATGCTTATCGAAGAACTTCTTTGGAATGTCTTGCAACCAAAAAGGAAAAAAATATATCTCTACATTCTCTACATGTAAAAGACAGATATATGAATGAAATTACAAGGTAGTGCTCCAGATAGTTAAGAAAAATCACTCGGACGAAATGTGGGAAATGTGAGGTTTGAGACTTTTCCGATAGATAATTTTCAAGTTTTTTACAGATGAAGATAAAGATGGGAGATGATAATAGTGTGTCGTTATTCGAAAAAAAGGAAAGGCTGGAATTCGAAAAGATATGACTCTGACATCGAAATAACGAAACAGTACAAGTGTTGTACTGTACAACATGCGACTAAATTTGACCACACTGTTATGTTTTTTGAATGTTGGGGAAAGTTCACTGAATACGGTTACACATGTTCCCTGAAAATGGTCAGAATGTCATAAAGGCCACAAAGGGTCACAAAGATCACAAATGTTACAAATTATGTTGGACATTTTAATTGTGCTTTCGATATATTTAGGAATATAAATCATGTTAATTTAGATACTTTACAACGTCAAACAATGGTTAAAACAGATTTTTTCTCATGTGTCACAAGAAGTGTAGAATGAATAAATGTGTTGTAAAAATGATAGTAGTGTTTTAAGAACTTATTGGATGAATTTGAACAAATTTCAAATAATACTTTTAAATTTTCGTAAAATTTCGACATTATTAGTATTATTATCTATATTGATTCTTAGTTAAACATTTACAATTTAAAAATTTTGAAAATGACATTTCTAGAGAGATATAGATAGGTTGTATGGGTTGTATAGTGATAAAAGAGAGGGAGAAATCGAGGTGTTTTAGAGGAGAGAGAAAATTGTCAATTAAAATAAAGTGAAAATATAGAAATATGAGGTTATCAATAGTATAAATATAGAACTGGAGTTGAAATTTTTCTAGAGAAGAGTAGGATTGAAATCCTAATAATATAACAAATGTATTTTTTTTATTTTACCGTACTTATTAGGTGTGTAAAAAGAGTTTTAAACTCGCGAACTATCTCTTACTCGGATTATGTTTAAACGAGGCGAATTAGATATCTTTTTAACTCGTTAACTAACTCAACCAAAAAACAAATTAAAACTTAAACTAACTCGAAACTTATGAACTAACTCAAGATCTAAATACAAAAAGACATGTTTTTATATTTTAACTGTTATATATATTCTTTACATTTATTAAATATTATGTATTATATTCAGTGTTCTAAAAATCCCTCTAGGCGTCCGCCTAGGCCCCGCCTAGGCGCTGGGCGCTTCCTGACCGCCCGCCTAATCTCTAGGCGGTCTTTTTTTTTTGAAAAAAAAATTAACGTCAAAACGACGTCGTTTTGGTATTTAAAGAAAAAAACTAACAATGATATATATCCATGCGTTTATCTTTTATCGACTTTAACATCATCATTTCATTTGTCTTTTTATATGTATTTCATCGTTTATTGTCTTTATCTAAGTCTAAGTCTCTTCCATTTGTATCTAATCCTCGTCTTTGCATTCATCCTTGTTTTCTTATCATCTATCGTCTCTCGTATGTTGTCATCATCTTCATCTTTTGTCATCGCCTTCATTTCTCATCTT
>CM071875.1:3032425-3053097 GCA_036759665.1 Gynandropsis gynandra
TCTCTATCTGCTCTGATCTCTTCTTGTTCGAATTCCGTCTTTCAGATCTGATTTATCTTTTTATAGCCCGCCTAAACACCGCCTAGGCTCCGCCTAGGCGCTCTGGCGCTAGACCTTGGGTGTCCGCCTGCCTAACGCCTAGCGCTTTCTTGAACCTTGATTATATTATTATTATTCTATTTCCATAAAATTAATATAATTTTATTAACAAAACATGTTTATATATTCGTTAATTAATAATTAACGTACATTAGTAGTTTATTTTCTATGCCAAATCTCACCGCTGAAGTTTATTTCGAACATCAGTAGTTTCTCTGCTCGCCGGCTGTGACGTCGCAAATTCCGGCGATTATACTCCCCTTCACGGAAAGTTTTGCCGGAGATTTTTGCTGGATTCCCTGTCTTTCTCATCAGGTGATTGCGTACTTTCTCCTCCCTTCTAGAATAAGAGAGTTGGATTCACAGAGAGGAATCAGGTCCTCTTTGTTTGTTCTGTTTTTTTAATGAAATGTTAACGTCTTTTGTTTGTTCCTGTCTTTTTCTTTCGTTATTTCCCTGATAATATAGGTTTTATGGTGTCTTCCGGTTTCGTTTCGAGTCTGAAAGTGGTATATGTAATCAGTTCTCGCTGTGAATTTTGTGCTTCGATGAGATTGTTATTTCGATTTCATTGTATCATCGCGTAAAGAACTAGTTGTATCAAATTCTTGCAGGTTTCTGAATAGTTTGAGTAATTACTATTCATGGGATCGGCAAATGAGCTTCTTAAGACAGCGAGTAAAATGAGGAAAGTGGGGAAGTACGAGGTTGGCCGAACGATTGGCGAAGGGACCTTTGCGAAGGTCAAGTTTGCGAGGAACAAAGAAACTGGAGATAATGTAGCCATGAAAATAATGGCCAAAAACACCATACTTAAGCATAGAATGGTTGATCAGGTATGTTGTTCTATTGTCTTCTTCTGGGGGAAAAGAGAAATCTAGATTTGGGTCACTGTGTTCTAATCCTTTCGCTTTTATTCTTTTTTTCTTGATGCATTTGGTAATATTTCTATGTTTATGGCATGTTTTATAGCTGGTATGTTCTTGTTTTGATTTAAGGTTTTCACTTTATCATTTTTGTCTGCAGATCAAAAGAGAGATATCGATAATGAAGATTGTTAGACATCCTAACATAGTAAGGTTACATGAGGTGTGTATGTCTCATTGTGTAGATTGATTTCTGTCTCCAAGTTTTTTGCATGTTCAACCATCTAAATCTTCTTCGTCTGTTCTTTATTTGCATCTTTGGTACGTAGGTGTTGGCAAGTCATACAAAGATCTATATAATATTGGAGTTCGTTACAGGGGGTGAGCTCTATGATAAAATTGTAAGGAAATTACCATCTCATATGTTAAGAAGACCTATGTTTTTATAAGATCTCTCACTCTTTTTAGCGCTTAGTTCTTGGTTATTTCTTGACTTTTACTCCTCCCGGTAGTTTAGGCTAATAGAAGACTCCGAGAATGTGAGTGTCGAAAATACTTTCACCAGCTTATAGATGCTGTTTCTCATTGTCACAGCAGGGGTGTTTATCACCGCGATCTTAAGGTGAGGCTGCTTCCACACACCAACTTTTTTGAGATATTTTTTTTTGTGATTCATGTTGTTGCCCAGAATTGATCCACTCTCTGCATTACAATGTACAGCCCGAAAATCTCTTGCTTGATTCTTATGGAAATCTGAAGGTCTCTGATTTTGGACTCAGTGCATTGCCGCAACAAGTAAGCACTCCTACCTATTCATCGGCACTCATGTTCAATTACAATTTTTATGTTTTTTCTGAGATCGCTCTCTACTCTTTCTCTGGTTTGTTCTATACTTGACTAGGGAGTGGAACTCCTGCGCACTACATGTGGAACCCCAAACTATGTAGCACCTGAAGTGCTCCACGGCCAGGGTTACAATGGTTCAGCGGCTGATATCTGGTCATGTGGAGTAATTCTCTTCGTTATAATGGCTGGATATCTACCCTTTGTCGAGGCAGACCTTCCAACACTGTACAGAAAGGTTTGTAAAATCTCTCCTCAATGGGCCATAAGTAGGAATGACAAATGAGTATGTCCAATCCTTTTGCATCCAATCGAAATGGATTGGATATTCTTTGACCTATATGGACTTGTTCCGTTTGCATGATAGACCCGAATGGATTGATCTATTTGGATCTATGATCCATTTGGTTTAAACTACTGTTATTTCAGAAGAAATAACAGTAGTTTGGTTTAGACTAATATTACCTCGTACTAACATAAATAAGAGCATTTAGTTTACACTATATATATATATATATAATTATTATTAACGCCAAATGCCAAAACGCCAATATTTTCATATTTTTATGATTTCTGTACTGTACAGTTGATTTTTATTCTATAATTATTGCGGTTTGGTTAAAAGAAATCTTCTATATTAATGATAATACAGTCTTACTACTTCATATATTTTGAAATTGATTTGAATTTCTTACATTTTTAAGATACTATCGGCTATTTAAATAAATATCTCAAAATATCTTAATATCATTTTTTTATTGTATTACTCTTAACCAAACTGATCTAAATCTTAATCAATTAGCTCCATGTGCATGTCACTACTGATGTTTATTACCACTGATTTACGTATATGGGAAGTTCAATGAGCATGTCCAAGTCATTTGGATCCAATTAAAAAGGATTTGGCTATCATTGGATCAATTTAGATCTGATCTATTTGGTTTATAGATTTATTTGGATCCATGTTAAATATTATGGACAAGATCATGTTCAATTTTGGGCAATAATCTTTTACTACATCACATACACACAGTAATCAGTATCTCCATATCATAAAATTTACTGAGACTAAGGACATGCTGATAGTGAAACTTCTGTCCGTCCAAACATCACATATAATTTATAATATAAAAATGAATAACAACCGTTAAAGGTATAAGGAAATAGGTAATTGTTTGAATAGTTAATTAATATTAAGGAAATTTTATTTGGTGAACAATAAGTTTTCCATGATTCTGATTGGATTTATATATTTTTAGAGTTTTTTCTCTTTGTTATTCATATCTTGATACTAGAGTAGCCTTATTTTTTTTATTAACAAACTTAGCAACACACGGTGATTATTACTCTTGCTCACAAGGGATATGTGTATCCATCCACCTGTATTATTTTATTCTATGTTAGTGTATTTTCACTGTGAATTATATCAGTTATGTGAGAAGTTAATAATATAATTACCATTGTATTGTTAATTTGATCATTATTAATATGAAAGCGTACGAGTTTGGTGTTAATTGGTTTTTTTGGTTGTTTACTAATTTTTTGGTTGGTTTTGTATGATGGATCCAATTGGATGGAGTTATTTAAACCAATCCATTTGGAACAATCCAAGTAGGTTTTAAATATTTTTGAGATCCAATTGGATCAATCCAAATGAGTTGAGCATCCCTAGGCATGAATCCCTAGACATGTTACAAAAAAAAATCCTAGCACTCAACACACTTTGTTTTTCATTTAATTATTGGCAACAAATATATAATGACCTGTTATTTGGAAAGTTGCACGTTATTGTATTAGGTTCTTGGTAGTGTTCGGTATAAACTTGAATGTGTATGGATAGAGAGAACTAAAGATCATCACTTTTGAAATACTTTTCTTCATATTGATTGTGTGATTCTTGTCCTTTAATTAATGGTTTGTAGCTTCTCTTTTTGTTGAACAGATAAAGGCTGCGGAATTTTCTTTTCCGCCTTGGTTTTCTGCAGGGGCAAAATCTTTAATACATAAAATACTTGACCCCAATCCCAAAACTGTGAGTATTTCCTTCACCATGCAAATGCATCTCTTGTTTGAGTTTTCTTATGTTCATTGATTAAAGAGCCACTAATTTCCCTATCATTGATTAAAGAGCCACTATCATTTACCAATTAGAGCAGCGTATTCGAATTGAAGAAATCAGAAAAGATCCTTGGTTCAGCAAAAGCTATGTGCCTGTGCGCCCGAGGGAGGAAGAGGATGTGAATTTGGATGATGTTCGCGCAGTTTTTGATGGCATTGAGGTTGTTTCTTAAACTTTCACCTAGTCTCGCAGTTAGGTGTTCTTTTACATCTAGTCTTTGAGATCATCATTATATTTTAATGCTATCTGAAGAATCTTCTGGTGTCTCTTAGATGCTGAAGAAAATTATAAAGTAATGATAGTGAAGGAAAGACTAAGATAGAAGAGAAATGGCCCATTATTCTTACTTCTTTCCCAAAACTTTATACTTGCTTCTTTCTGTTTGCCCCATTCACATGTTTCTAAGAGCTGATAGTGTCCTATCTTTTCCTTGAAATGTAATCTCAATAAGGATGCTTTGGAGGGATCTAATTAAATGTAATAACCCTTGGTTTGTCTTCATTTTGAATATCGTGTGCGTGCTTACATAATTTTGATTGTTGGATTACACTGGATTTTACAGGCGAGTTATGTAGCAGAGAATGTAGATAACAAGGAAGGGGGGCCACTGCTGATGAATGCGTTCGAGATGATAACTTTATCCCAAGGCTTAAATTTATCTGCGCTTTTTGATAGGGGACAGGTAGTAACCATTGGTTTTATACTTCAGTTTTGAGCTCGTACTTGTGACTTAAAAGCTATACCAAATGGCATGATTGTCTAATATAAATTTCCGAAGAATCGTTAATTGTTATGCTTTAGCAGATAAAAATGATACATTATTTGTTTCCCTGCCTGCTGATCCTTTTATCTTGCAGGATTTTGTAAAAAGGCAAACCCGTTTTGTTTCTCGGAAACCAGCCAAAGTAATAATCGCCAACATTGAAGCTGTTGCAAACTCAATGAGTCTTAACGTTCACACTCGCAACTTTAAGGTAACTGAATTCAGGGAATATACTCATTTCAAAATATGCCATCAGACAGAAACTATGCACATTAAATTGATGTTCCACCAAATTTCAACTATGTGTAGAGTGATGACATTGCTTATTTGAGATGGAGACCGTTTTTTGTATCCCTGGCCTATAGATCTGAGTGACCAAATATTTTTACCTCTGGTAACTAGCAGTGAACTTAAATTAATTCGATTCTATTTGTGAATTCTTTTCTCTGTAACCTACAGACAAGGCTCGAGGGTTTATCTCCAAACAAGACTGGGCAATTTGCAGTTGTGATAGAGGTTATTTCCATTATCTTGGGTTTGTTCATTTCTCTTAAATCTGGCAACTTCGGTTTTAAGTTATCGATAAGCTATTAAGTTATATCTTTCATGCAGATTTACGAAGTGGCACTGTCTCTTTTCATGGTAGACATCAGAAAAGCTGCTGGTGAAACTCTTGAATATCACAAGGTTAGCCAACTAATGCTTTATAAACCGTATGGTTATAGTTATAATTGTTGGAATTGCATTCCAGGACTCTGTTATCATATGCATTGAGTTCTTACAAGATACGTCAAGCACATGTTAAGAAGAGTCCCACATTACTCATTAGTGGAATAGGGGTGCTTATTGGGCTGTCAACCAACTCGCAGGTTGACCCTGATCCATACTACAGAACAGTGGATTGGTTTAAGAAAAATTCGATCTTAGAAAATAATGGATTTATGGGCTGGGTTGGAATTTTTTGCAGGCCAAAATATTTTTGAAAATAATCTATTTTACTAGTTTTAGTTATATTTTATTAGTACGATAGTAAAGAAAAATAATTATAATACTAATATTTTTTCAAAATTTAAATTTAATTTAAATTTTTGCTTACCTTTTTCGATGTTATATATATTTTAAAATGAAAATTTAATTTTTAATGTTATATATGTTATATATTATTTAAAATGAAAATATATATGTTATATATATTTTAATGTTATATAATACTAATATTTTTTTTAAATAAAAATTTAATTTTTAATGTTATAACTTCAAAAAAAAAAAAAACAATTGCGATCTAATGGGCGGGTTTTGGTGGGTTGGGTTGGAGTGGATTAGAAGAAAAATAAACGAGTCTACTGTGGACTGGGTTAATCCATTTAGGGCTTGGCTGGTGGAAACACAACGTTTGCGCTTGCGCTTGGCGGCGTTTCTGTCAGCATTGGCGGCGTTTTGTTTCATTTTGTCTTAATGGTGGAATCGCTGCGTTTGTGGGCGACTGTGACTAGGAACGAATGGTATAAAACTGTTGCGATTGCATTTTGAACAAAATCATCAAAATAGACAATTATTAAGAAAATAATTTATTTAATTTTTTTTGTTTACTATATACTTTTTAATTATAATTTTTAAATATTTGAAATAAATTAAAAAATTATAAAAATATTTAAATATACAATACATACATATATATGCATATATATATACAATTCATATAAATTATAATAGAAAGAGGGAAGAGATAAGGCGAAGAGACGAGGGTATTTAGTAATTTTATTCAAAACGCATCGAAACGCAAACGTAATGCAACATAATTTCAGATTTTTAAAATATGTTTCGATGCGTTTTCGGGTGACTGCGATTCCACCAGTCAGTTTTAATGTCGCCTAGAGTCGTCAGAAAATGCAGTCACCGCGTTTGCATTTGGCTGCGACTCCACCAGTAAGGGTTTTAATACCACTAAGTGAAAATGCACAATGTCTTATAAGGGATCCCATGTTAGCTTTTGGGATAGTTTTTGGAATGAAATTCATGGGCCTCCAGGGATTGATTTGTGCCTAGTGTGGGACAGGTTCTTATCATTGCATTTGCAGAATTGTATGAGTGCATTCATTACAGACAACGTACACTATTGTTCCTGGACATCTGGGTTCATGTAAACATTGTTTTACTTATGTATATATAAAGTAAAGTAGTATGAAACTAACATCATTGCGGTGTGGTTACTAGTTCCTCCACTACCACCATTTTCTTATTCCTACCTAAACTGTGTAGACGGTTGGATCGTACATGCATGCTAAGACAAATTATGCTATTCTTTTGCCGTATTTCAGCGTTCAATCATCGTTTCACATCAAATGAAACAATGCTGTATTTGAATTAGCTAACGGATTGAATCAACTCTCCTTTGTTTCCTATTCCATCGTTTTGCAGTTCTACAAGAACTTCTGTGCTAAACTCGAAAACATTATCTGGAGACCGACAGAACCCATGCCAAGCCCAGACCTACTCAGGATAATGACTTGCTAAATCTGTCATGAGCCCTATACAACGTGCTTCATGTCCAACCCGTGGTTTCGATGCATATGAGACCCTGATTCGCATATCTGGCTCCACGAGCTCTTGGCTAAAAACCCTTCTCAATGTCTGACATATACTGTAAGTATGTAATGCAACGCGCGCTCTCAATCAAAGTTCTTAAGCGGTTTTAGGTATAAGGAAATGAAAAGCTTGTTTTCAGAGGTTCCTCAAAGAGTATTCTCAAAGAATAATGGTGAGAAGATTGTTCCCATGGGATACTAACTGTATAGTAAAACAGCTACCGTAACTCAGCGATTTGTGATCTGAGTGTTGTTTGGTTTTGTTTCTGTAATGCAGCAATTAGTCATCTGTTCTTCCGTTCTGTGTGGATTGGTTCCAATGTTACGTTTTACTAAAATCTTGCATGATTATTTCGGTATTGCGACTGCGATGGGGATGCTATTATGTTGTTGTTAGAGCAGTGTGGTTCTAAATGGAACCGTGAAGTATATAAAATTTGTATGACTTTTAACGGTGTTTGTATTTTTCACGTTATCTTAAAATTGTAAACTTACAAAATATATGGGCTGGGATTTTCGTTAGAGTAGATATCATGTAATCTTAGGTTACAAGTTATTAGCCATATATGGATCTAAATCTCGTCCTTATATGATAAGGGTTGTCAAATGGGGTGGTACAATTCGGTCAGGAAATATGCAGCTCTAAGAAATTTGTGATATAAAAAGTAGTTTATCAATCAAGAGACAGTAGTAATCCGAATTACCAAATTTGTGGAGGTCTCGATTTGATTTTGTCGTCGTTTAGGTGCAATGAAAATAACGATACACAAAAGAGAAAAAAAACGTTGATAATGAACGAAAATAATACAAAATTTATGAATTTATTTATAAATAATATAACACGGAGAGATTTGCATTATTTATAATTAGATTTTATCTGGGTTACATCCAAATCTTTATAATTTAAAATATTAGATCATATCCTCCGTTGCGCGTATTTAGGATTTTGAATTGATTTTTGTATATTTTATGTTATACACATTTAATTAATTCAAGAAGCGTAATGATATTTCATATATTTATCTGGTAATAAAAATGCTTGATTGATTATAATATATTTATATAAAAGATTGAGTTGGATATTTAGTTTCAATTTAAAAGTTAAAACTATATAGTTTTTAGATGTAACATAAATAAACATTTCGATTTGTTGATAATGTTCTAGAATTTGAAAAACATAAAGTTTTGGAGAATGTGATTACGTGTTTTGGTCGGTCATATTCTTTATGATTTCTTACTCTATCTGTATCTATATATGTTATTAAAATTATTTTAAATAAGAATATGATAAAAAATATGATTGAGATAAATTACAAGATAAGCTTGTAATTTGGAATTTTTAAAACTGATTTTTGTAGGAATTTCGTGTGTGATCAGATTTTTATTGGTGTAGATATATTTGTGGAGTAAGATGGTCTAAGTGTTAAAAAATGTGATTAATATATTTACAAAGGATGAACATGTAACAATATGAAATTACATATTCATTAATATAAATGTTATTATGAGAATAACGTATGTTACGACCATGACGGTTTTCTTGTCAATCATCTGAGCAATATTTGACCGAAACTATATTGCAAGTCAATCCCATACCGATATTTTTACATCTTTTCTGTTTTTTTTAAATCGTTCTAACAAACGGAGTAACTACACTATCAAAAACTCATCTTTTTAATAACAACTGAATTTCAATTTTTTTATCAGAGTTTGGTGGGTGTAAATTTGATCTTTCAAGAGTGATCAATGTGAATATGTTGCAGGATGAAGAAGGGAAACGAGACAACACTGAATTCAAGTCCTCACAAAGCAACTCAAATACTGTAAAGGCACCAATAATATTACAGTCTGAATTCAGACTTACAAGGAATGAAAATACAGAAAGGGAGTTTAAGGGAAAAACACAAAATGCAAAGGAAATACAGACTGAAGTTCATGGGATAAAAAGCAAATACTCAGAAGAAACTTCTTCTCCATCCAAGCTGGCACAAGACGACAAGAAAGCTCCTGATCAGGCTGAGAAAGGAGTAATAGATTCTGGAATACAAATCAGTAACAGATTTGCTCTGCTGGCAGATGTCTAACGGATTATTCTTCCCTTTCTACCCTTGATGTACTTCTATAAATTCATGGCTTTAGTCTAATGTAATTCAGTGAGAAAAACGTTTGAATACAAAAGATAAAGTTCTGGAAAAATTTCTTATCAGTCAAAATGTTCTTTGTTCTTCATTTTCTCTCTGGTTCCACATTTGTTTACTGATTCATGTTTATTTTCATGGTATCAGAGCTTAGCATCTAGAGTTTTTGATTTCAATGGACAATGAGGAATTTCCATTTCCTGTTCATGTCAATATTTCTAACTTTGTATCTCTCAAACTATCAGATACAAATTATTTAAAATGGAAATCTCAAATTGAATCACTCTTGAAAAGTCAATTGCTATTAGGTTTTGTTGATGGATCCATTCTCAAACCAAATGAGACTGTGATCTTTCAGCAAAATGAAACTCAAACAGTGACTCCAAATCCACAATTTAAGGCCTGGTATAAGACTGATCAGTTAGTGAGATCTTGGATATGTGGTACACTAACTGAAGCAGTATTTGGTCTAGTCATTGGAGTAGAAACATCTCGTGAGGTATGGATTGCTCTTGCTCGGAATTTTAATGTTGTTTCAGTCTCTCGTGAGTATGATTTGATGGCATCACTACAGAATTTGACTCAAGATGATAAAACTGTTGCTGAATATCTTATGGAATTTAAATCAATCTGTGATCACCTAAGCTCTATTGGAAACCAGTGTCTGAATTAATGAAGATATTCAGATTACTTCAAGGTTTGGGAAAGGAATTTGAAGCATTTAGTACTGTAATTCACACAAATATGCATAAAACACCTTATCCAACATTTGATGAAGTAGTTTCTCAGCTTACTAGCTTATCACTGAATACTAAGTATAAAAAACCAGCTACAATTAGTCCACACATGGCCTTTACAACCCAATCTGGTGCAAACAGAGAAAATATGTATCAAAGATCTAGAAATAACAACAGATATAATGGAAATAATAGAGGCAGAGGTGGATATACCTCTAGAGGCCGTGAATTTCCTCAACAGAATTATCTACAGTTCACTCAAAGGAATTATCAAACAAATGAAAGAAATGTACCCAGATATGTCTGTCAGATTTGTGGAAAACCAGGACATGATGCCTTAAGGTGTTGGCATCGATTTGACATTTCATTTCAAGCTACAGAGGAGCCTCAAGCACTCACTGCAATAGATAAATCTGGGAGAGAGTGGTTTCCAGATTCAGGTGCTTCATCACATATGACAAATTCAGTTGACAATCTAAACAATGTTTAACAATACAATGGAAATGATTCAGTGATGATAGGTGATGGAGCTTTCCTTCCAATCACAAATGTGGGATCAACTTCAATAGATATAGTTTCAGGTAAACTGGTTTTAAATGATGTCTTAGTGGTTCCTACTCTTGAGAAACAATTGTTATCTGTTGCTCAACTCACTTCAGATTATCCTTGTTTCTTTATATTTGATAATAATGGAGTTGTTATAAAGGACATGGTTACACAAAAAATCATAGCTCAAGGAAGGAAGCATGAGGGGATCTACATGCTGGATAATCAATCTACCAGAGAAGCATTTCAACAATGTTTTTATTCTGTCAGGAACAGAGCAACTTCAGAGGACATATGGCACCAGCGCTTGGGTCATCCTCAATTTCAAGTAATACAAAATCTTAGTTCAAGAAATGCTATTAGCATAACTAAGAAGAGTTCTGGGTTGTGTTCTCCCTGCCAACTTGGAAAAACATCTAAACTTCCATTTTTAAGTCAGTTTCAAAAGTAAATAGGCCCCTAGAATGTATACATTGCGATCTTTGGGGACCTGCACCAGTTACTTCTAATCAGTCTTTCTGATATTATGTGGTGTTTATTGATGAATATTCAAGATATGTTTGGTTTTATCCTTTACAAAGGAAGTCTGATTTCTGTTCTACATTTTTGTTGTTCCAAAAGTTGGTGGAAAATCAGCTGAAACAAAGGATTATAGTATTTCAGTGTGATGGAGGGGGTGAATTCACAAGCAAAAGATTCCTAGAACATCTTGCTATCTGTGGAATAAAACTTCAAATGTCATGTCCTTACACACCACAACAAAATGGATTAGCTGTGAAGAAACATAGACATATTGTTGAGCTTGGTCTTACCATGATTTTTCAGTCAAAAGTGCCTTTGACATATTGGGTAGAAGCATTTTTTACATCAAGTTTCCTTATAAATCTTCTACCTACATCTGTGCTTAAGGACAATGCAACCCCATTTTCAGTCTTAAATGGAAATGAACCAGATTACTCATCACTTCATGTGTTTGGTTGTTCTTGTTTTCCTAACCTCAGACCATATGCAAGTCATAAACTAGAGCCTAGATCATTGCAGTGTGTCTTTCTTGGATATAATGAAAAATATAAAGGATACAGGTGTTTATATCCACCTACAGGGAAAGTATATATTACCAGACATGCAGTTTTTGATGAGCTGAATTTCCCATGTCAGAATGTTTATTCTTGGCTTTGTCCTAACTACTCCACAGACTTGTTAAAATCTTGGCAGCTTGGATTCTGCAACACTAATTCTACAGGGGAATCTAGTCAAAGTTCACCAATATATCAGTCACCTCCTCAGGTTACAGAAGTTCAGACAGACTTCAATTCACAATCTACATCTACTGTCACAACAGAAACAGAGAATGTTTTCAATCCAGAAGGAGATTAGATCATACCTCCAGCAGCTTCCACACATCCTATGATCACAAGAGGTCATGCTGGAATTTTCAAGCCTAATCCTAGGTATGCTCTCAATACTTCTACTGGTAATATAGCATCAGAACCAAAGTCCATAGTTTCTGCACTTAAACATCAAGGATGGTATTCTGCAATGGATGCAGAAATTGAAGCATTACAAAGAAAAAAGACTTGGATATTAGTACCTTTTTCACAAAACACTACTAGAAAATTCAAGATTAGGGACGAAATTTGGGGACCGAAATTTCCGTCCCTAAATTTAGAAACGGATTATACACGGGTTAGGGACGAAAAATGAAATCCGTCCCTAATTCGTCCCCAGATTTGGGTACAGAAGAGTCGTGCCTAATCTGTTTCTAAATGCGGACCAATTAGGGACAGAAAAGTAATTTGTGCCTAAATTGGAGACGGCAGGTCATCCGTCTCCAAATCTGGAGACGGGCAGGTCATCCGTCTCCAAATTTTGAGACGGACAGGTCATCTGTCTCCAAATTTGGAGACGGGCAGGTCATCCGTCTCCAAATTTGGAGACAGATTTTGGACCGTCCCTAAATTTAGGACTTTCAAAACCGTTTTGGGGACGGTTTCGGGACGATTTTTCGGAAAATTAATCTCTTAGTCCCTAATCCGTTCCTAATTCGTGTATAAATAATCTATTTAACTCCTCAACCATTGATCCGTTTTTCATAAGAACTCTCATAATTTCACCCCATATCTTCTATAGTGTTTGCGATATAATGGCATCTTCATCGAGATTGAACATTTTCGATTCTAGACAATGGATGTATAGAAGAATTGATCCAGAATCTCAAAACGTATCGAAAGAGTTTATAGAAGGCGTCACACAGTTTATGACAATGGCGACGAATCAACAAGTTTACAAAGAAACGGGTACGTTGGTTTGTCCATGCGTCAAATGCAAGAATGAAATTGAAGTCGACGATGAATTATGGTGTATGTGTGAAAGGTGAAAGCTATTGTGCATCGGTCGATGAACCAGATTTTTATGGGATTTTAAAGGAAATTTTGCAATTGGAATATCCAGATTTTGATATTTTTTGTAGGTTATGTCGGTTTAAAAGTGATGTTATTTCGATGTGATTGGTTCGATCCAATAATCGGTCGCGGAACAATAGTAAACAAACTAGGCGTTGTAGAAGTTAACTCCACACGTAAATATGCAAAATACGAGCCTTTTATTCTTGCATCACAAGCCGATCAAGTTTGTTACGTTTCCTATCCGCATATTAGAAGATCTTCAGGTTGGCGTGTCGCAATGAAGATACTTCCGAGGGGCAAATTTATCGACAACACAGAACAACAACAATTACCAATGCAACAACAAATGACCGAGATTATTGCTATTGACGATGTACGCGTTGAAGAACTTACGCACGGTGAAATGGAGGTAATCGAAAGAAATGAAGATGATCTTTATGAAGATATAGAAGAAAAAGAAGACGTGGAATTTGAATCAGATACAGAAGATTCGACGGAACAATTGTGTGACTCTGATGATGAATCATGTTAAAACGTTTACGAATTGTTTTTCATATACTTTTTAATGATTGTTTCTATTTCTTAATAATTAGACGTTTACGGACCGATCCCGTTCTATCATCTCGGGCTTGGTCCCCGGTCAATCGTCCCGATCCCGGTCCCGGTCAATCGTCCCGATCCCGGTCCCGGTCAAGAATTGGGGACAAAAGGTTGAATCTCGGGCTTGGTCCCCGGTCAATCGTCCCGATCCCGGTCCCGGTCAATCGTCTCGATCAATCACCGATCTCGGAATTGGGGACGGAAGGTTGAACCGTCCCCAATTGGGAACGGATGAGCCGTTCCCAATTGGAGACGGATGATTTCCTGCCGTCTCCAATTAGAGACGGATGATTTCCTGCCGTCTCCAATTGGAGACGGAATTTATTCACCCGTCTCCAATTGGAGATGGATTTTGTATCCCGTCCCCAAATTTTTATAAATTCTCGCTCGACAGATCCATCGCCTTCCTCCTCACGTTCGACTTCATCCCCTTCCTAACGCGTCGCCGCCGCGTTCCCTTCCTCCTCCGTCGCCACCGCGTTCGCTTCGCCTCGCCCATCGGTCATCGCCGCATTCGCCATGTACGCCGCGTTCCCCTCCCGTCGCCTCTCGCCGCCGCCGCCTTCGCGGAGATTACTCTGTAGAATTCGAGGTGAGTATTCTGTTCCATACGAATGATATTTATCTTCGAATTAGAGTTAACATAATGTTGAATCGAGTTGTTGCTTTGAATTCTCTAAGGGAATGTGATAATTTTGTTTTGGTCGTCGTTTCGATTATTTCTTACCGTTTTTGCCTCTGTGTCTGCGTCGAATCTCAGTTTTTATCGTGTTTGTGGTACCTTTTAGTGAATCGGGTTGAGACAAATTCTTAATCGATAAAGCTTTGATTCTGGATTTTGTGAAAACCAACTTCTTCTGTGAAGGCATATCACGACTCAATTTCTGGTTGTGATTTGGAACTTTTAGGAAGAATCGTGCTATTAAGGAGACACATATCGTAGTTTCATTCCCTTGTCAAGTTTTGAATAATTGCCTGTGGAAGGGTTTTATTCATCGGCATGTTCGAGTTTAGGTTTCCCATATGAAAGAATATGCTCAATCTTACATTTTTTTTCGTTTTCCTTAGAATTCATCGTTGAAATTTAGAACAAAAAATGCGGAAATGGGTTAAATAAATTTAGCTGTTTATTTATGTGTTGATGTTAGAAGTTGAGAAATTTAGAAATGTACGTTGAAATTTAGAATGTCGTAATATTTTTATTTCACATTTCAGTATGTCGCGCCGCGTTGGAAGAGGCGGTAAAACGAGAAACCGCCCTCAGTCCGAGGAAAGTGGCAACCTTTCATTTCATTCCCGACATTCCAATTCAGGATATGATGATTACCTGAATCCAAATTTCTTCCCAAACACTGGATCGACACAATCGGGGCAATATATGCCGTATTATCCGCAAATGCAACCACCACCAGATCAAGTACAACATCACGATCCGCATATATACGAGGAACCAACAGTGGAAGAAATTTTAGCTATGGATGAAGAGCGACGGAAGCTTCCTCTTATAGACCCTGATCGAAAAACCGGCGAATTATGGTACGTATACTCAATTTCAAATCTCAACTATAAATAGTTAACTAAATGTTAATTTATCTGTCATTGTGATTTGTAGGTTTGGCTTTAAGAAACTTAATCATCAAATAACAACTACGATAAAAGCTGATTATGATCGGTTCTGTTACAATTGGACACATACCGATCCAGATATTAAGCAACGATGGTGGAAATCATTTGTGGTATGTTTTAAATAATTTTTAATTTTATCAAGTAATTTAAATTCAATTTAATTATAATAAGCTTATTATTATTGCAGCAAAAATTTTATTGGAATCCCGCCATTACCGGACTAGTAAAGTCCGAATTTGAAAGAAATGCGGCAAAGCGTTTCAAGTCTATCGTAGGTAAATTGCACGCACAGTGATATATAAAAGGAAAACCCAATTGGATGTCGGAAGATATTTGGGATCAGATGTGCGCACATTGGGATTCCCCAGAATTTAAGGCAAAGAGCGAGCGAGCAAGTAAATCCCGACGTTCTGATAGAGCAGGATACGTGATAAACGTACACACGGCAGGATCTCGTTCTTTTGTGGAAGTATACGAACTGGTAAGCGTTATTCAATTTTTATGCATTTATATAAAATTAACATTTTATTAAATTATGTCTTTTTTATTTTTTTCAGGCGAAAGAGAAAGGATCCGAACCATCGTATATAGAATTGTTAGAACGTACGCACGTTAAGAAGTCAGATGGTTCGTGGGTGGATTCTAAGGCGAAAAGCCTTTACGATGAAATTGAAAACATGGCAGCGGAGCGAGTATCGCAAATTCCCCCGAGAGAAGACGGCTCACAAACTACTCTTATTCAGGAAGAGTACAACGAGTTGTATCTCGAGGTAATAATGAAATTCTACTATGATCTAATTTCACTATTTATAAATGTTATTAATTCTCGATATTTGTTTTACAGCAAGTTACGCCATACAAAGGTCGTATTTTCGGACTTGGAGCAATGGCCTCAAAACATTCAACTTCATCCAAAGGTAAAGAAAAAGTATCGGATTACGAGCTCCGACATCAAATGGACGAAAGGTTCCAAGAATCCGACAGGCGCGTTGAACAAGCACTAAAGGAGGCTGAACTATCAAGAAAGCATGCCGAACGATCAGATAGGCGAATGGAAAAGCTTCTGCGCATGATGAAAGCGCAAATGCCTAACATCGATTGGGATGCAGTTTAGAACAGTGATTTCGACCTCGAGTAATCAGAACGGCTTAGTATTATATGTAATCGAAATGTTGGTTATATGTATGGTTTGTAATTTTTTATGTACTAATATTTATCTTTTAATGTAATCGAACTTTTTAAAATTTGATTTTTTTTTAATTTTTTTTAAAAAAATTAGGGACGGCAAAAATAGCCCGTCTCTAAATTTAGTGACGGGTAATTCCGTCCCTACATTTGGAGACGGGAGAGTGCCGTCTCCAAATTTGGAGACGGGCAAGTGTCGTCTCTAAAATTTGGAGACGGGCAAGTGCCGTCTCCAAATTTGAAGACGGATTCTGTGGTCCGTCTCCAAATTGTAGAGACCGAAAACCACCCGTCCCCAATTGGGGACTGAGAAATCCGTCCCTAATTAGGGACAGATTGGGGACGGATAGCATTTAGAGTCGCGCGATTGGGTACTACCAATGGTCGTCCCTAATCCGTCCCTAAATAGGTTTAGGGACGGATTAGGGACTGATTTTTCAGTCCCTAAAACCTGATTTTCTTGTAGTGGAATATGAATGTTTTGGGATGTAAGTGGGTTTATAAAACCAAGCTGAAATCAGATGGATCATTAGAAAGACTCAAGGCCAGATTGGTAGCCAAAGGATTTCATCAAGCAGAGGGAATAGATTATATGGAAACTTATAGTCCAGTGGTAAAAACAGCCACAATCAGAATTGTACTCTCTATTGCAATTACAAGTCAATGGAAGATTTGTCAGCTTGATGTAAGCAACGCGTTTCTCCATGGTGAGTTAAGTGAAGTTGTATACATGCAGCAGCCTCCTGGTTATGTAGACATACAGCATCCAGATTATGTATGTCTCCTGAAGAAAGCCATTTATGGGTTGAAACAGGTTCCTCGTGCCTGGTTTAACAAATTCAGTACTTATCTTCTTGAGTTTGGGTTTGTTTGCAGCAGTTCTGATCCGTCTTTGTTTGTTTACATAAATGGTGGTGATACTCTGGTACTCTTATTATATGTGGATGATATTATTTTGAGAGGAAGTTCTCCTTGTCTAATACAGGAGCTCATTGCTACACTTAGTTCAAATTTCTCAATGAAAGATCTTGGAGACTTGCATTATTTTTTGGGAGTACAAGCAATATTTCATTCTGGTGGGTTGTTCCTCAACCAAACTCAGTATGCTCAAGATCTTCTGGTAAGAGCTCATATGCAGGATTGTAAGTCATTGTCCACACCATTGCCATTGTATCAACATTCTTCTGATACAGACTTACAAGAGTATTCTGATCCTACTGAATTTAGGAGTCTTGTTGGAGCTCTGCAATATGTAACTCTTACAAGGTATGACTTGAGCTATGCAGTGAATTATTTATGTCAGAAGATGAATGCTCCATCTTGTGGTGATTACAAGCTCTTAAAAAGGGTTCTGAGGTATTTAAAAGGGACTTTGCTTCGTGGATTATTTCTTCATTCAGACAGTAAGATGAACCTTCATTCCTATAGTGATAGTGATTGGGGAGGTTGTAAAGAGACTTGCAGATCAACAACTGGTTTTTGTACATTTTTGGGTTGCAATTTAATATCTTGGTCAGCAAAACGGCAACCAACCGTATCTCGTTCTTCTACAGAGGCAGAGTACAGGGCTATGGCTAGTCTTGCAGCTGAGCTCACTTGGATTTCATTTGTTCTCAGGGATCTTGGAATTGTTCAGCCTTCTCCAGCAGTGTTACATTGTGATAATCTCTCAGCCGTGTATCTGTTTACGAATCCAGTTTTTCACAATCGAAGTAAACACATTGAACTTGATTATCACTTCATTAGAGAGAAGGTAGCACTTGGATCAATTGTCACAAAACATGTCTCCTCAGAATCACAACTTGCTGACATTTTTACAAAGCCTCTTCCTAAGCATCGGTTTCATTCTTTATGTTGCAAACTTGGTCTTGGGTATTTACCCAATCCAAGTTTGAGGGGAATGTGAATATGTTGCAGGATGAAGAAGGAAAACGAGACAACACTGAATTCAAGTCCTCACAGAGCAACTCAAATACTGTAAAGGCACCAATAATATTACAGTCTGAATTCAGACTTACAAGGAATGAAAATACAGAAAGGGAGTCTAAGGGAAAAACACAAAATGCAAAGGAAATACAGACTGAAGTTCATGGGTTAAAAAACAAATACTCAAAAGAAACTTCTTCTCCATCCAAGATGGCACAAGACGACAAGAAAGCTCCTGATCAGGCTGAGAAAGGAGTAACAGATTCTGGAATACAAATCAATAACAGATTTGCTCTGCTGGCATATGTCTAACGGATTATTCTTCCCTTTCTACCTTTGATGTACTTCTATAAATTCATGGCTTTAGTAAAATGTAATTCAGTGAGAAAAACATTTGAATACAAAAGATAAAGTTCTGGAAAAATTTCTTATCAGTCAAAATGTTCTTTGTTCTTCATTTTCTCTCTGGTTCCACATTTGTTTACTGATTCATGTTTATTTTCAATCAAAAGCCCAATTTGAGGTTGGTAGGTGTAAATTTGATCTTTGCATTTTAATAATTTCTTCTTATTTATTATTCATTTAGAATTTAATAATTTGTACCAAGTTATTTATAAATGAATTAATAATAATTTATATTTATAATATAATATATATTTTTGCTATTATAAACAATATTAATAAATATTATTGTTTCATAAAATTATAAATATTAATGTTGTTAGAAGATACATGTAAAAGTTTTGTTAAACCAAATAAAGTGTTAATGTGAGATATTTTAAATTTCATCTAGTTGCTCATAATGTAGTGTAGGATACATCAATATAAGACCAACAAAGACAAAAGACAAAGAGAAGGACTTGTATACCTAGTCAGTTATCTATGGTAAGTGACTATTGCAAACTACTATCATGAAGAATCGAATTATACCTAGTGCAAATAGACTGAAATCAAATTCTCTTTGGTGAAATTTGATTCCGGTAACTCTTTGTGTGTAAGCACAACCATTGTTTTTTTTCCAGGTTTGTCATATGCATCTCATAGTCTACGACTCAAAGCGAATTTTTTGGCTGCAGACGATGAAAACAAAGATAATATTCAAATCGAGAGGAAAACAAAGACGAAATTGAGGAGAACCAAATTGACGAAGACAAATGAAGCAACCCGACAAAGAAAAAGATGAAGACAAAGACCACACATCAAATCGAAGAAGACAAAGATGATGATAAAGACCACGAATCAAATTGACAAAGAGGACGATAAATCCTGAAGTCGACGAACAATGGTTGGGTTTCACGATGAAAAGGAGAGGGAGTGAAGAAATCGAAGTCAGTAGAAAGGAAAGTGAAATCGGTCTAAAGGTACGTTTGCAGAAAGGTAAACGAAGTCTAAGGGTTATCCTAGTTTTGTATTTGCTTGTGGGCCGTATTAAATGAAGAAAAACCGTATATACCCAATTATATAATCCCGATTATAATATGATTTTGATCAAATCCCATTATAATCTATAATATTTTGATTTCAAGATACACCCAATATATAATCTATCCAAAATTTTGTTAAAAAATAAAAAGTTTTAAAATTTGTTGTAATATCAAATGCTTAAAATGTTAAAGGAAGAAACCCATTGATTGAAATGGAGGCTTCAGAAGATGAAGTCACTCAACTGACCGGCGTGACCATTGATGAGAAAGACTTTGTTTTACATATTTTCATTCAAATAGTTGATCATGTGCTTGCAAAAAGGATTCACATAGCACATAGCTTGTTGTAAGAATAATAATGGAGGAATGTTTCGGAAGTTGCAGAGTGAACCACCAACCAGTCAAAGTGATCTTCACAGTATAAAAAGCCTTGGATCATCCTTATCCCACCCATTTTCCTGCCAGTATCAGTTTTTTATTTGTTTGTTTTTTACAACAAAATCCATAAAAATATAGAATTTATATTGTTATTTCTATAACAATACACATATTACTTTAAGTGTACATATCCAGTGGGGTAACTTCAAAAGTACCCTCGTAGGCCTAAAACACTTCAAAAATACCCTTCCCGGAAAAGAAAAAATTTCTAACTTCAAAAGTACCCGTATAAATGTTGATATTCCTAAAATACCCCTGCGACTTTACGACCCAGTTCGACCCAGCGACCCAGTTTGACCCTGCGACCCTTGTCCCTCTGCGACCCTTGTTCCTCTGCGACCCTTGGACCCCTGCGACCCTTGTCCCTCTTCG
>CM071875.1:3063334-3087897 GCA_036759665.1 Gynandropsis gynandra
TTTCCTTCTCGCCAACTTCAAATCGTTCCCTCTCAAGTTCGACATCACTTATTTCTTTCTTGCTATCAACTTTTAAACAGGTTTCACGGCGAAAAACTGTTCGGCTTTCTCGTTTTCGGCAGTTTTTCACGTCAAAAAATTGCCGAACTTCCATTTTCCCACGTTCGAACATTAAGGGCAAATTTATCTTTTCTTCAGTTTTTATTTTTCGGATTTAATAATTATTTTGGGGAAGGGTATTTTTGAAGTGGTTTAGCCCTACGAGGGTATTTCTGATATTCCGCCTATCCAGCGTCTTGTATACAGTAATGGGTTAATTTAAAAATAAATATCAACAATGTAAATAAAATAGATCATATACGATTCTAGCATTTTAGAACAAATTCATATATTTTCATGGGAATTTCTATTTATACATTAATTAGATTCAGTTCCTTACCATGTCGCACTCAACATAAAATAGTGTATGTCGAAGGCTTTGTTGAAGCAATAATGGTAGATGATGAGCACTGTTATTGAAGTTACTGCACATGAAGATTTACAGCACTTCACCTAGTTTAATGGTAAAAACTTTTGCCCATAAAAGTTACTCTTCCACGCTATTCCAATGAGAAACCCACAATTACTCAATTAAAAATTCCTTTACTAGACGCTTGAGTTTGTGAGAGTAATATTTCTGATGAACCGAGTAGTCTCGGATATGATCATTCAAGTGACCAACTCTGGGGTTTCATAAGATTAGAAAGATCACTTGAATCTTTGTCTCTTATATATGTTTATTACGATAGAAAGGTATGCAAATAGATTAGGGAACTTACGTATCACACAATACAACATCACAATCAAGGCAAGTGGCAAAACTTATGGAGCTTCGAGATGTGTAACAACTCGTCCCTTCTAAGCTTTTCCTTATTTGAGGGCAACTAATTACACATGACCACCATGTTTATCACTGAGCTTTCAAAGATTTGATGTCCTAAATGTATCAAGACCAAACATGTTCACTCCACATACCTTTTGTAAGTATCATGAAGATCCTTTGGTATAAGGGTTTTCGCATTAAGCCTATAAATCAAGAGGAAACTATGTTACCAACGAAAAATGTTCACAGTTTTATTATTCTTCGAGTAAATGGAAATCATTAATTATCAACTCTAGATGATGTTGTACTTGATTAGAGGTTGTAACTAACCAATCCTCGATTAGATGACCAGGCCGATCATATTCTCTAAAAAAAGAATAAGAGTAATAGGAAGAAGCACACAAAAGTTTGGTGTTTGAAGTTGTAATTTTTCATTCCATTTTATCCCAAGTTATAGGAGAAAAAATTACAATAGAATAAATTACCTAATAACCCATTAACAATGGTCAATGAATGAGTAACCCCACTAATCCCATTATCTCTAGTAAATGAAACACTCACACCATTAATCCACTAAAAAATAAACTTGAAAAAAAATAAGAAAAACATCAAGAAATTAACTAATATTTACCCCCTAATTATTACCATGTTTTCTTGAAATCTCGACGATGTCAATTCTTGTGCACAGTTTTTGAAATCTAACACAGACTCCTAAATGAAGTGAAAACGAGTACGATGTGTTTGCTCTGGTCGTGAAAGACATGGTTTTTGCTCAACACGATAGCGAACTTGTTACCCACCCTAAGTTCCGAGCCAAGGAAGTTACTCAAAGTCAAGCTAACCAAATGCCTTGACAAATTGCAGCTAATGCATCATTATATTCTACCTCACAGGAGGACAAAGCCGCCACCTTCTGCTTCGCCAACTGTCAGTTGATGGGGCTATCACCAAGGAAGTAGAAGATGTCGTTTGAGCTTTTTCGTATATCGATGTCACTAGCCATGTTGCTGTCACTGAATCCAACCAGACGTGGTTGACCATCACAATTCTTTCAATAGAACATCTCATAATCGCTTGTCCACGAAATATACCGTAACACGTGCTTCATAGTTTCCATATGATCTTCGTATTGCTTCTCCATGAAGCGACTCACATACCCTACCGCATAGACAAGGTCTGATCGGTGGCTTCGATCAGTGGACTAGAATTTTCCTTGATAAGCTTCAAACGTGTGTCCATAGGCGCCTTGAATGGGTTGCAATTGCTCATGCCACATCTCTTCATTTTTCCGCGTATGCTGACTTGCAGAGCATGATGTCGGTTGCATTTTGATAGACCTCAAGCCTAAGATAGTAAGTCAATAACCCGAGATTGCTCATTTGGAACAAAGTCTTCATCTCGGTCTAGAACGCCTTAATATCATCTTTTTTCGGTTCCGGTGATTATCAAGTCATCGACGTAGACACCCACAATAAATCGTGATGCTCTTCTATTCTAGGTGTATATCTTATACTCAGAGGTACTCGTTTTGAACCCAAGTGAGTGTAGACTTGCATCTAACTTGGTGTTCCACACTCGTGGTGCTTGTCGAAGTCCATAAAGGGCCTTATGCAGGTGTAAGACCTTCTCTTTGTGGTTATTATCGGTGAACCCTAGTGGTTATGTCACATACACCTAATCTTTGAGCACACTATTAAGGAATGCACTCATGGCATCCATGTGATAAATTTTCCACCATTCGCTCGCTGTTAACTCCAACAATAGTCATACAGATTGTATGTGTGCCACAGGCGCAAAGACTTAGTCAAAATTAATCTACGCACGCTGCACGTACGCTTTTGTATCCTGTCACGTATTGTGCTTAAGAATCATTCTATGTTCATCATGTTTCATCTTGAAAACCCATTTGAGTCCAATGAATCGGTGGCCCTTACGGAGGTCGAAGAGTTCCCAAGTACCATTATCATTGATCGCTTTCATCTCCTCAAGCATTACATGTTGCCAATGTTATTTCTCTGCCTCAGCAAAAGGCGATGGCTATTCTGTCGTGGTAAAATGAAACTCTTCAGCCTCTAAGGCACGAGGAGCAAACCCTATGGTGATAATGGTCCGAGGATGTTGTTGATCATGCAAAGCGATGAGGTGAATCGTCATGATATGGATCAAGGTTTGGTTCGACGTTTGTTGGCGGCGACACAAACTCCACTGCTTCTAATGTTGCCTCAGGAGTTTGAGGGGACTCTTCAATGGTTTCTCTTGGGCCTGGTTCACTCAAAGTGATATAATCGATGCTAAATGGCTCCATTAAAATGGTAGTACCACCCTTTTCATAGGTATTCCAATCCCATTGAGCCACTTCATCAAAGACAACATCACGTGTCACATGCACTCATTTTATAAATGGATCGTACATCGGTATGCATTTGACCCAGCTTCGTATCTAACAAAGATCATTGGTGTGCTTCAATTGTCAAGCTTCTTCAAATATGGCCGTGTGTCCTTAACATGTGCCATGCAACCAAATGTATGAAGAAAATGGATTGTTGATTTTGTACCATGTCAAACCTCATATGGTGTATTTTCCTCAAGATTACATATTAGGGCATGATTGAGGATAAAGCCTGCAGTGGTCACATCTTCGCTCAAGAACTCTCTTGAAAGACCTTTTGCCTTCACCATGCAACGGGACATGGTATTTATGGTCTGATTGTGTCATTCAACAACTTCATATTGTTGTGGCGAGTAGGGGGTCATAAATTATCGTTAGACTCCTCTCTCGGTGCTGTATTCTCCAAACTTCATAAACGTAAACTCGCCTTCATGATAAGTGTGAAACATCTTAAGCTTTCATCCCGATTGTACTTATATTGTAGTTTGGAACCTCTTGATTGTCGCTGAAGTTTGGTCCTTGTTTGCGAGAAGAGTGAGCCACATGTAAAGACAGAAGCATCTACAAGTAGTAGGAAGTAACAATTACTGTTTGGTGTCATCGCTGTGATGGGCCCGTATAAATAACCATAGATGAGATTAAGAAAACATCTACTGCACATTGTCGTGCCTTCTCTGGAAACGAGTTCTGCCTTTGCTTCCCCACGAGGCAATTGTCACACACTTGGTCAACTTGACCAATATGTGAAAATCCACACACCATGTTGTGTTACACGAGCTTCCATAGTAAATTAAAACTATTGTGGTTGTATCTTGCATGCCATTTTCACAATTCTTCGGGGCTTCTTGTTGTCAAGCACACCGGTTGTGCAATGTTGAGGCAGATCAAATAGAGCGTATTGGAGGATCTTTGGACTCGTGCCAATAGTCATCGTTGTGGATCTTTTATTGTCAATATATCTCTTCGATGATCGTCTAGTATCCAGAGTCGTCCAACTGCCCCACACTGATCAAGTTCTTGGTGAGGCGAGGAATGTAGTAGACCCCGGGTAGTGCATTATGTTCCCCATGCTTGCATGAGAATAGGATTGTTCCTCATCCTTCAATCTTGACAATAGATCCATCTCCAAACTTCAAAGGTTCCAACCACGGATTGATCGAATTTAGAAACCACAGTACGCACACCTATCATGTGGTACGTCGCCCCGATATCAAAGAACAATAGATTGTCTTTGTAATCCTCACGACTAGGATGGAAAATAAAATTTGTTTCCACAAGGTGGATAAAGAACTTATGTGGTGGTGGTGATCCTGACGGTCTAAGTTGTGATTTCGGTGAATCTAACGTGGTCTCACATGCTTTGGTCATAAGGAGCGCAGGCTCGTCGTCATCCCCGTGAGCCAGATGTACTTCTTTTTTTTGGGCTTGGATCGACAATCTCTAGCCCACTGATCCATCTTACCACAATTTTGACACTTTTCTTTTGATTTATCTCAGTTCTCGTTAGAATCAGATCCGCCATTAGCTAAGGATTTTATGACATCGTTGTTTTTTACGACGTTTCTTTGACTTGGAGCCTCCAAAGGAACTCTCTCCTTATTTCGCTCCTTCATTTGTGCAATCCATTCCTCTTTAGTGTGGGAAAGTTTACCCCCTGCCCTTGATGTGGGCTCCAACGACTCAAACCATTCTTCTACGACCTTCAACCTCCTAGTTACCTCTGCCAACGAAAATATTGAAAAATCCAGCAAAGTTTCAATGGATATTGCAATCTGTCCGAATATGGGAGGGACGACTCGTAGGTATTTCTTGACCACCTTGTGTGACGATTCAAGATCTCCGAGAATGGCTAGCTACTCACTATTTCTGAGAGACGCATGGCAAAGTCATCCACTGTCTCACCATCACTGAAAGTTACTATCTCGTACTCCTTGCGCACCTTTTGAGCGCTAGCCTTACGTGCTCTATCAAAACCGACATGCATAGACTCAACCAATTCTCAAGCTCTTTCGTATTCTTCTTCACGGCAAGCGAAAAGATCATCTTCAATGGCACCCCTCATAGAATGGCTTCAAGCGGCATCTGATCTTCCTGTTCGTCATCGGTGCCTACCTCGACGGCTGTCCAAAGTCCACGTGCTTGGAGCATCACCTTTATTATTAGTGACAAATCCGCATAATTAGTCTTCGTGAATATTGCAAATGTTGCACCTCCCACCTCTTTAACCAATTTATACACCACATGGTTACCATCATTCCAACGTCAACCACAACGTTGAGGAGGAGAAAGATTGTCGACGTCGTCATGTGTTTACGGGACTCCTCGATTATCCAACATTGTGTGAGATCGATGACATTGCTCAATCGATCAATTACACACGCTCTGATACCAATTATGGAAAATACTGATTCTCTAAGAGAAGAATATGAAGAACATGAAGAAGAACACAAAAGATTGGTTTTTAAGTTGTGATTTTCCGTTCCATTTCATCCCAATTTATAGAAAAAAAACTTAGAATGGAGTAAATTACCTACTAACTATGGTAAATGAACTACTAACCCAGCTAACTCCACCATCTCTAGTAGATGAATCACTCAATCCACTAATCCACTAACAAATAAACTTGAGAAAAATAAGAAAAACATAAAAAAAAAATTAAAGAGTGAGAATTGAGAACCAATATAGGTCATTGATTAAAAATAATTTCCGGGGCAAATAAAAATGCAATTTATTAATGGAGAAGTACCATTTACAAGTACAAAGCGCTGAATTTGGACCAGTGTTTACGTTCGTAGTCCCAAGTGTCTACATCAAGCTCTGGAACTGGAAAGACATGTTTAGGTTCACTCGAGGTGGGATCCAGGATTTGTCTGTTCAAAGGCTAGTGAAGAGATAGAAAGATTTTATTTTTCAGAATTAAGAATCAAAAAGTGTATGTTATTTAAAATAATAATTATAACAATAATGATAACAAAATTAGTAAAACTTATTCTCTCTCCAATCTTAAATATTTTTATCCAACTTTTTATATTATTTTTTTATTCCATTAAATTTAATAATTAAATTATATGATTATGACCATATTAAAGATTGAATAGAAAATTTATATACAATTTAAAAGTAAATATATTTATTCTTCAAATCATAAAAATTACAATATTCTAAAAGATAATGTGATATTAATTACAAAATATTTTCTTTCAATAATATTAATATATAGATAATTTTAAATTATATATAAAAATATAAATTTTTATCAATTTAAAATAATAATAAAAATAAAATTAAATAGTTAGAATAATTATAAAAAATTTTATTTTTAACAATTAAAAGTTAAAAAAAATGTATGTTATGTAAAACAATTATTATAACAATAATGATAACAAAATTAGTAAAACTTATTCTCTCTCCATTATTTTTTTATTCCATTAATTTAATAATTAAATTATGTAATTATGACCATATTAAAGATTGAATAGAAAAGTTATATACAATTTAAAAATCAATTATATTTATTCTTCAAATCATAAAAATTATGAAAATCAATATATACATAGATTTTATAAACAATATATTAATATTTAATTATATATCATAAATTTAAAAACAAAATAATTTACGTAAAATATTACAATGTTAGGTTTATTATAATATTTATAACTAAATCTCTATAAAAATACGGAAACAATTTATATATGTACATATAGATTTTTCTATTTTTATATAAAGATTTAGTTATAAATAATATATTAATATTAATATAAGCATAATAAAATTAAAAATATTTTAAATATTTATATTTGTATTTATATATATAGATTTTTCCTATTTTTATATAAAGGTTTTAGTTATAAGATATTAATATAATTTTTTCTTCCATTTATATAAAGATGTAGTTATAAATAATACATTAATATTTCATTAAATATCATAAATTTTAAAAATTTGAAATAATTTATGTAATATATTATAATGTTAGGTTTGATGATATTTTGTGGATATTAATAAGATTTTAAAAGAGATATTTAAAAATTTTAAATCATTTAGTACATTTAATAATTTCTTAATGATCAATATAATTATATTTAATAAAAAAATGAATTTTAAAAAATAAAAGTCTTGCTGAGTGGCTTCACCACAAGCCACCTTTTGCAAGAACTTTTATATATATGACTAGTATAGTACCCGCGTGTTACGTGGGATATATATTTTTGGTAGTTTTATAATCAAAGAAATGAAGAAATATAAAATTATTGATCAATACAATGAATTGGTTATTGGCTACCTATTAAAAAAATTTATAACATATAAATTCATAACATATAATGTTACGATAGAACAATATGTAATTATTAATGTTTGTTGTGTTGAAATATTATAAATTATTATAATCAATGATATGATGTATTTTTTTTGTTAATTGGGATGTGAAAAGTTGTAACTATTAAAATTATATTTATTGTAAGATTACATTTATTATTTTTATTTGATGAGTGGTTTGACCAAAAACACAGACTTTTATCAATTTGATATTATAGAAATATAATTAATATATATATATTATAAATATTACAATATATCAAAGATATATAATAGTAATGTTGATGAAATATTTTATATATCATCTGCAAAATAACCAATATGTTTAAACTTAATTTAAAATAGAATAAAAAGTTCATGTACTTAATTTTGGTGTTCAAAGGTAAATAATTTTTTATATAGTTATTTTAGAAATATTAGTGTAACGAAAAATATATACGAAATAGAAGTCAATAATAAGATTAAACATTAAATATTTGATGTAGTTACAATATTTTGATTTATATACATTAATTGACGTTGTAAATTTTTATATTAATTACAAAAAAATGACCATTAAATTATATAAAATTTTGGTGATAAATTTCAAATTTTTAACTTGTCATATTTATTTATATTAACTCACAATAATAATAATACAATCATAATCCAAATTTATATATTATATTATTTTTAACAATATTTGATTAATTAATTATATTATAAAATTATTATAAATTTCAAATTTTTAACTTGTCATATTTATTTATATTAACACACAATAATAATAATACAATCATAATCCAAACTTATATATTATATTATTTTAACAATATGTGATTAATTAATTATATTATAAATTATTATAACAAAAAAATTAAACAAAATATAAACATTTAATTAAATATTTTTTATTTTAAAAAAATTTAAAACATACAAATGAATACAATCTTACCGTGATCATATAATATAATAATAAAAATTAAAAAAAAATAAAACACTAATTAACAATATTTGTTTAATTGATTATATAATAAAATTATTATAATAAAAAATTAAACAAAACATGTTGGTGTTACGCCGCGTCCACAAAGATTTATACACCTATAATGTATATATATCATGTGATATGTAGCATCACTTTATTAAATATATTTAAATCAATAAATTCAAATTTAATATTATACTAATGGAAAGGTGAGAAGATGGAAAGATTAAATCTTTTATACAAATATTAAATTTAAATTATAATAATTTTACAATTGTAATACAATACATAAAAAACGAAACGAAATTTGTAATAAAAAGAAAGTTTTTTTACGTGATGATATTTAAATTGATGTGAAATCAATAAACTCAAATTGTTTTATTACGAATACATTAGAACAATTTGCGTATTACAATTTATATCATTGAATAATTTATATTCTAAATTAATAAAATTGTATACAAATATTAAATTTAATATATATATATATATATATATATATATATATATATATATATATATATATATATATATATATATATATATATATATATATATATATATATATATATATATATATATATATATATATATATATGTTCTTGCAAAGGGAGGTTTGTGGTGAAACCACCTTAGCAAGAATTTTTATTTTTACTTTTTTTATTTATTATATATAATTAAATCAATAATTAAATTTATAAAAGCAATAAGTTCAAATTTAATATAATGAAAATGTGAGAAGATGAAAAAATAAAATATCACATGAGTTATATTATTTTAATGTAATAAAACATTTAAAAGTAAAAAAATTCATGATGTTGAGGTTTGCACCATAAAAAAATATATATTTAATATATATAAATATATATACACATTACATAAATATATGTGTATTTTTAATCCATATATAAATAATTATAATGAATATTAACTTTAGGTTAATGGATATTAAGAAATAATTGTATTGGATATTAATTTTTGAAAAGTTTTATTGAATTATAAAAAAATATCTAAAAATAAAAAAAAATTATGATGCTGAGGTGGCGCAAGGAGAATGCACCATTTTATTATGAATAAATTTATATATCCTTTGTCTTATATAAATCAGGGTTTTCAACAACTTACCAAATAATTTTATTATTTACTTTTTGTCAATCCATTTTATTTTAATTTTTTAAAACTTTCAACACCTTAAAAAACAAAGGATATATAAATATTAGACATCAACATAGAGAATAAAACTCATAATAAATATATATATATATATATATTTAAATTCACATATTTATTTACAAAAATTAATTTTGTGTGTCTAATCTTTAACGGAAAAGATATAATTTTTAAATAAAATAGAAAATTTATCAGAAATTCGATACAATTTTCTCGCATATAATGATGGTAAGTTTTTAATATTTAGATCTATTTTATAGCCTAGCTTTCCGCTCTGTTATTATTTCATCAGGGTTTCCTTTTAAACATTTGGAAACATCACATTCGTATAGTTCCATATTTACGCATATATATATATAAATATTTCATTTAATATTTTTCATCGCATGGGGTTTTCTGAGTTATATTATTTTAATATAATAAAATATTTAAAAATAAAAAATTCATGATGTTGAGGTTTGCAACATAAAAAATATATATTTAATATATATAAATATATATACACATTACATAAATATATGTGTATTTTTAATCCATATATAAATAATTATAATGAATATTAATTTTAGGTTAATGGATATTAAGAAATATTTGTAATGGATATTAATTTTTGAAATGTTTTATTGAATTATAAAAAAATATCTAAAAATAAAAAAAACATTTATGATACTAAGGTGGCGCAAGGAGAATGCACTATTTTATCCTCCTTTTTATATATAGATTTATTAAATTATAAAAAAATCTAAAAATAAAAAAACATTTATGATACTGAGGTGGCGCATGGAGAATGCACCATTTTATCCTCCTTTTTATATATAGATTTAGGTTAATGGATATTAAGAAATAATTGTAATGGATATTAATTTTTGAAATTTTTTATTGAATTATAAAAAATATCTAAAAATAAAAAAACATTTATGATACTCAGGTGGCGCAAGGAGAATGCATAATTTTATCCTCCTTTTTATATATAGATTACATAAATATATGTGTATTTTTAATCCATATATAAATAATTATAATGAATATTAATTTTAGGTTAATGGATATTAAGAAATAATTGTAATGGATATTAATTTTTGAAATATTTTATTGAATTATAAAAAAATATCTAAAAATAAAAAAACATTTATGATACTGAGGTGGCGCAAGAAAAATGCATCATTTTGTCCTCCTTTTTATATATAGATTTAGGTTAATCGATATTAAGAAATAATTGTAATGGATATTAATTTTTGAAATGTTTTATTGAATTATAAAAAATATCTAAAAATAAAAAAAAACATTTATGATACTGAGGTGGCGCAAGAAGAATGCACCATTTTATCCTCCTTTTTATATATAGATTACATAAACATATTTGTATTTTTAATCCATATATAAATAATTATAATGAATATTAATTTTAGGTTAATGGTTATTAAGAAATAATTGTAATGATATTAATTTTTGAAATGTTTTACTGAATTATAAAAAAATATCTAAAAATAAAAAACATTTATGATATTGAGGTGGCGCAAGGAGAATGCATCATTTTATCCTCCTTTTTATATATAAATTTTATATTTCTAATTTTTATTTTTTATTTATATGAAGGATGGATGATTTACCCCATTATTTATTTACATTATGTCTTTATTGTTTAATTTTAAATGGTTAAATCAATAAAAAAATTATTTATAGATAAAGACGATTCTCTCATTTGAATTATTATACAATCATTTCTTTAACTTTGTTTTCAATGTCATAACATATATTTTTCTTCAATGATATGGCATGTGCATTTGATGCTAAAATGCATTTCAAAGAAAAAACTCATTGGTACGATTGAAAAAGGAAATAATTCCTAAAAAAATTCCTCCATATTTTTACGCCAACATGTTGACAATGGGCTTACAAATGAATTTTGTAGAAAAGAAGATCCCACAGATTTGTAGGAGTCTTTCAAAGATAGATTTGATTATAAAAATAAGTGATTCTTCTAAAGATAAAGACTGATTGGTTAAATATGAGACTCCAAGATAATAAATCGGTATGCAAATATTATTGTGTGATATTTGAAACAATCTCGAGAATGAAATTATGTGGGAAGAAGATAAGTGACTATGATAAGCTGGAGAAAATATTATCAGTGTTCCACGCTGATAATATTATTTTACAACAACAATATCGAGTAAAATATTTCAAAATATATCGCGAGTTGTTACAGCTTCTCCTCGTTGCAGAAAAATAAAATGAGCTATTAATGAAAAATCATCATGCTCGTCCCATTATCTCTGTACTGTTCTGTAAAACGAATCCGACTTCATTCAATTATAACCATTGGCATAGTCGTGGACGTGGATATATGCGTGCTCACGGTTGAGGTCCTAGACATGGTCATTTTTATAGTAGAGGACGAGGCCGAAGCATTCCACTAAATAATTTCCATCATGGATGTAACAAAAGGAAAAATTATCGAGATATTGAACACGAAATATGACTAAAAATAAAGATACCATATGTTATTGATGCATTATAAATAGATATTGGTCTCAAGTGTCGTTGACCAAGACACTTTGTTGATTTATACTAAAATTCACGAGATAAAGGCAAAGATGTTCAAACATAATTTGTTTCTAATGATCTTGATGAGTCCCTTGATGATGACAAATGTGAAATGCATTTAGACATCGCTGATTTTATTGGTCAATCTGGAAATTATAAATGATGAAAGAAAATGAGATATCGACATGAAGTTCTTGTTGTTGTCATTGTCTCTTTTAAGATTAGTTTGTTATCTTATTTCTTAATTTATTTTTCTTTCGGTGTTTGTTTTAAAATTATTTTAGATTAACTTTTGTTGTAATATTTAGTTAAACCTTTATATATTATATGAAACTTATGCTTTTCTATTATCATTTTTGTTAAAATCTTTATCCAATAAAAGTAACATAGAATATGAGTCGATTGAATATGAATGATGGAGATACGTCTAGCGGATTGCACTACAACGCATACAATATTGAAAGATAAAAAGTATTTCTCTACGTTGAAAATGTAGGATTCTAGTGTCAATACGATATCTGGAAATGTAATAATAATTGAGGAATGACAAAAAAACAAACTTTATAATGTCTAGAGATAAATTTTTAATACATGATGCATTATTTTGTCTAAAATCCCAAATAAACTTGAGTTTCAAAGATATTCGCCAAAACAGTTATCATGTTGAAACAATGAATGATGAGCATCGTGAATATCTTTATAATCACCACAATGATTTCTTTAAAAAATACGAGTTCTATCCTATGGATTATATTTTACAAACTTATTTATGATTTCGCATGATTGATTGGGTCATCCTGGTTCAATAATAATGGACGAAATTGTTGAAATTCTAATGGTTATTTGTTAAAAAATGAGAATATTTTCAATCTCATGAAATCATATGTATCGCTTGTTATCAAAGAAAATTGATAAGAAGACCATCACCATTGTTTTTAGAACGAATACATGGGGATATATGATATGATCATGGAGAGCATCGAGGATTCCGAGCATTAAAAGGACGCTTCAATATTACAAAAAGGTCTCATGACCTGAGCTCAAGCAAGAAAGGAGGACGTGACCCGTGCCATAGCGAGCGAAGAGGACGCGACTCGTGCTGAGGAGGACACGACCCGTGCTGAAGAGGATGCAACCCGTGCTGAATTGAAGGAGAGAAAGACGGACGCGACCTGTCCTAATGAGAGAAAGAAGGACATTAGTCCCGTGACCCGTGCAAGGACTAGAGAGAAGGATGCCTTAACCATACCAGCAGGTCCCATGATCGAGCTAAAGCTAGGATGCTCAAGGAGGCTATCATCGAAATTCTCACGGCCGTGCAAGTTCAAGATGAGTGCTCGAGTCCATAAGGAAGTTCCGACATCCGAATCATACTACAAGCCGAAGCACATCTCGCAATGATCAACAATTAGGGTAAGTGTTTCGTGTGTGCTCTTTTCTCACCTTTGGTTTTGTCCCACGTGGTTTTCCAACGGCGGGTTTTTAACGAGGCCACGATTCATTTCCGTTTTCCTAATTGTTTAACGGAGACTTCATAAGTCGATCGTATCAAAGTATTCTATCTTACGTTTATTTTTTATTTTGAATTTTGAATATTTTTGTTCATTTAATTACAAGCCTTGTATGACTTGCATGCATTTATCGTAACATTAAAGTCTTGCATGACTTTTTCTCCTACATATGGCCGGTCATGCATTGTAGAACTCAACCTTTGACTTTGAATTTGAATTTCGAATTTCTCTTTGAGAATTCCTCCATTGTTGGTGTGTCATATCCAGCAATTGTTGGTGCGTAATATCCAACACTCGTTTGTTGTTCGTAGGTATGTTATATCCTCAAAGACGAGCTCGGTAAATTGAGAGCCTTCCGCAACTCTCGCGTGACCTATCGTTCCATACACCTTGTGTAAGGAGTCTTCCGACTCAGCTGCAGCAAGGGTTACCCATCTTACCTTCGTTCTAGAGTGTCGTTCCAGTGAGGATCGTGCCAAGTGGTAGCAGAGCTCGCTCTAGAAAAGGTAGGTTCATCTTCGGCTGTTTGGTTGTTCTGAGACCGATATCTAGTAATTGAACCGTGCGTAGTTTATGTTCGTTTGTTACGTATCGTTTGTGTTACGAGTATTTGCTGCTCGTGTGCTACGAGTTTTGCTTTTGGGCTGCTTTATGTGTTACTTATGCAGGCTGCCCGTGTGGTTGTTGTGCGTTTAATCATCAAAACGCAATGGGAGATAACGGTGCAGAAACCAAGTGAGTAAACAAGATGTTGATTGAAGCTCTTGTGGCTCGATTGGAGCAAACTCTTAGCACCAAAATGGAAGAGTTTCAGTAGGAGATTCGACACGAACTTCAGACAAGATTAAATCCTACTCTTAATCAACGAGAAAGGATTCAGCAATAAGAGGACAATAACTATTACGAACGAGTCAGTTCATCCTCGTCTTGAAGTAGTCATAGACGACGCTGAGGGGTGCAGGAACACAGAGACGACCCGAGGGACGACCTTGCTGGTCTTAAGCTCAAAATCCCTCCGTTCCACGGTAAGGCTGATTCGGACGCTTATTTGGAATGGGAGAAGAAAACCGAACTCGTGTTTGGTTGTCAGCACTACACCGAGACCAAGAAGGTTAGGATTGTAGCAACGGAGTTCTACGATTACGCTTTGAGTTGGTGGGATCAGCTAGTGATTTCTAGGCGATGCAATGGAGAGGAACCGATAGAGATGTGGCTGAAAAATTAAAGCTATAATGCGTAAACGGTATCCTCCGAATCACTATCTCCGAGAGCCACACAAATCTATTCCAAAAGAGCAACAACTCAAAAGGAGCGCTCGTTCTAACTTTGGGATTGAAAATTCACCCATCAACGGGAGGAAAAGCCGAGTTATCTTAGGAATGACAAGTCTGTCCCAACAGCCAAAGATGAGGTAAAAGTGGTTCCAACGGCTCAAAGAGGCAAAGGAAAAGCCGAGGCCACTACATTGAGAGCTCGGGACGTAAAGTGCTTCAAGTATCACAGAATGGATCATTATGCGGATGAATGTACGAACAAGAGATATATGATTATTCATGATGATGGTGAGATTGAATCCAAGGACAAGGAATCTGAATCCTCGACCGAGGAGTATGAAGAAGAACTCGGGTTAAAGGTCAAGAAGCACCTGAGGCCTTATACACTACAATGGCTCCATGAGAATGACAAAATGCACGTGACCAACCAAGTGGTCGTGCCTATCACCATTGGAACATATGAGGCCAAGATCTTGTGTGACGTTCTTCCCAAGGATGCGAGCCATACCCTTCTCGGTAGTCAGTGGCAATCGGATCATAAGGTAATACATGACGGTTCTACTAACCAGCATTCTTTCAAGTTTAATGGCAGAAAAACAATTCTTATTCATTTGACGCCAAGAGAAGTGCAACAAGATCAAATGCGCCTAAAATAGAAGGACGAACGCGTAATAAAGCCATTGAACTTCTGCGCTAAATTGGGTGAAATCAAGAAATCTCTTCACTGTAGTCAATCGGTTTTGTTATTCGTGTTTAAGGAAGCTCTTTCGAGCTTGACTAACCTTGCATTGGTGCTGCCGAGTGAGATCATTTCTTTAATGCAGACTTATAAAGGTGTTTTTTTCCCGAAGACAATCCTACGGGATTATCTCCTATACGCGGCATCGAACATCAAATAGACTTCATTCCCAAAGCCGCACTTTCAAATCGGCCAGCTTATAGTACCAACCCGGTGGAGACTAAGGAGTTGCAAACGTGGCAGTATTATCTTTGTCCGAAGGAGTTCGATATACATACCGACCAGGAATCACTCCAGTACAAGCAAGGTAAGGAAACGTCGTAGCGGACGCCCCATCCCGAAGGTATGCCCTACTAACTACTTTAGATGATAAGTTGCTAGGATTTGAACAACTTAAAGAGATATATACATCTGATTTTGAGTTCGAAGAAGTGTACAAAACGTGCAAAAATTTTGCATCAGGTCGTTACTTTAGGCAAAACGACTTTTTGTTTTATGATGACCGATTGTGCGTGTCTAACTGTTCTATGCGAGAATTGTTTATTAGAGAAGCTCATGGAGGTGATCTTATGGGTTATTTTGGGATTGCGAGAACACTTAAAATATTACAGGATCACTTCTACTTGTTGCACATGAAGAGGGACGTTGAGCGAATTTGCGAAAAATGCGTCATGTGCAAACATGCTACGTCTAAAGCTCAACCTTACGGTTTCTATACCCCTCTACTTATCCTGACTCACCCTTGGAATGATATATCTATGGATTTTGTGATTGGTTTGCCTAGAACTAGGAATGGAAATGACTCAATCTTTGTGGTTGTTGATAGATTTTCTAAAATGTCACATTTCATAGCATGCCCCAAAACGGATGATGCATTGCACGTAGCAAATTTGTTCTTTAAGGAAGTAGTTAGGTTGCATGGAATGCCTAAGATGATAGTTTCGAATAAAGATACAAAGTTCCTTAGTCATTTTTGGAAGACTCTATGTTCTAAGCTAGGAACTAAATTATAGTTTTCCACAACGTGTCTTCCGTAAACTGATGGTCAAACCGAGATAATTAATCGAACATTAGGAACTCTCTTGCATGCAATTGTGAAAAAGAACTTAAGAATGTGGTAAGAATGTTTACCGCGTGCTGAATTTGCATTTAATTATGTTGTACATTCTGTTTCCAAATATTCCCCGTTTGAAATCGTTTACGGGTTCAACCCCGCCTCACCTTTGGATCTAATGTCGTTACCTTCGAGTGATCAAGTTAGTTTAGACGGAGAAAAAAAGCTAAAACGGTACAATAGATCCACGAGAAAGCTAGGAAGAACATAGAGGAGGAAACAAAACTCTATGCGAAGCAGGCAAACAAGGGACGAAAGCAAATGATTTTCGAGCTCGGCGACCAAGTATGGATCCATTTGCGAAAGGAGTGATTCCCGGACGAGAGGAAATCAAAGTTGATGCCCTGGATCGATGGACCCTTCACAGTGACCAAAAGAATCAACGACAATGCTTATCAACTCGACTTGCAAGGTAAGTATAATGTGAGTTCCAGTTTAAATGTTACTGATTTGGTGCTTTTTATCGCAGATCAAACAAATGTGAGGACAAATCCTTTTCAAGATGGAGGGTATGTATGATCATGGACAGCGTCGAGGATTCCGAGTATGAATAGGGTGCCTCAATATTACAAGAAGGTCCCGTGACCCGAGCTCAGGCAAGAAAGGAGGACGCAACCCGTGCCGTGACGAGCGAAGAGGACGCGACCCGTGCTGAGGAGGATGCGACCCGTGCAAAGGAGAGAAAGGCGGATGCGACCTGTCCTAAGGAGAGAAAGAAGGACGTTGGTCTCGTGACCCGTGCTAGGGCTAGAGAGGAGGATGCCTTAACCCGGTGAATTCACTTCTCAAAAATTGAATGATTATTGTACATCGTTCGACATTGATATTGATTAAATGTCTACTGCATGTTCATACACAAAATTATGTGGCAGAATCATTGAATAAACGTCTCCAAATTATTGCTCTACCATCAATAATGAGAACAAAACTCCCAATTAAGGAAATGCCATTTTACAAAGTGCATTGCTAATTCAAATAAGACCAAGTGCTTACCATAAGTATTCTTCAATGCAATTAGCAACTGGCCGAAAATCAATATATCTCATCTTTGAGTATTTGGTTGTACAGTATATGTTTTGAATGTTCTGCCACAACAAACAAAAATGGATCCACAAAGAATATAGAGAGTTTATTATGGATCTAATTCACCATCTATCATTAGCTATTTCTAACCACAAATAGATGATGTGTTCACGACTTGCTTTGCTTATGGTCATTTTAATGAGATGAATTTCCAATGTTAGGAGAATGAATAAAACAAGTCTCACAATATTTGACATAGAAATAAAGTCATTATTATATCTTGATCCTTCTACAAAATAATGTAATTAAAAAGTCCAAAAGATCATATACTTCTGAAATCAGTTCCCATATGACTTCAATGATATAACACTAATGATAAAATGATATATGCCGACTGCAAATCCATACACTCTTGTAAAAATACCTATTATGAGTGGTCTAATGTGTGTTGTCTAGTGATGAAAATGAAAAGTAAGAGAGTGACTTATTTATTGTATTAGGGATATATTAGTGTAATGGAAGTAAGTGAAACGTGTATCCCAAAAACATTTTCAGAATTGCATTTTCATAAAGAACACTAGTTAATACATCACAAAAATACAAATAATTACATTTTTATTTGCACAATATCAAATTTAGAAGAATGACCATGAGCAACATACAATCTATGCTCATGAGTTACTAAACTAACACCAAGGTGGTGCAACCAAGGAGAGATTGGTTGAAGGAGGCTTCTTTCTGGTCATGGGCCAGGTCATGCACCGTTGGCCCCAGGCGTTGGAGGCCCGTGACGGAGAAAAAAGTGATTACAATTAGTCATTTCGCTGACGTGGAATCTTTCCGACAGAGAATTTCTCTTAATAGCTTTAACTTACGTATATGCCTCCTCCACTCTTTATTTTCTCCCTCTTTTTTTTTCTTTTTCTATTCCTAACTAAATTTAAATTTACTTTACTTATACAAACCTGTATCTAGAGGAGACATCTTAAAGAACCATCTTCGAAAAAGACGATATTTTTTTTATAAGGATCAAAAAAGCCAATTGTTAGAGACATGCATATACATTGGAATAAGCATACATCATATCATGATTTGGTCAACATTTCAATGATGAAATGACAATAGGAGTTTTGTCGCACTCCCCAAGTGCTTTTGTAAGGATTCCTTTATTAGAAAAGTACATAATTTGTGAGAAAATATGATAATAAAAAAAAGGCCACAAGAAAATGGTGGTCCTAAAAATTCAGTTGGGTTTACCGAGAGACTATGGTTTATGAGTTGTATTCCTTATACCGGTGAAATGCACACACAATTACCTTTTTTTAAGATTTTCTTTTTTAGAAAATGAATAATTTTGTACTAATAACAATATCAAATCATTTATACTAAAAAAAACACTTAAAACCCGACCAACAAACAAGCTATTATTCTGTCTACAATATTTAAATGCCATTTTTTGTTGACCTTTTATTATGAGATAAGTATTTTGTAAAATAGAAAATCAATAAATATCTTTGCTGAATTATCAAGATATATTAATCTTCAGGGTATTTTTACGTATACAAATGTATCTTGGTATATTATTCAGGATATTATTACGATACGTTATCCCACATTGATTAATACATGCATTTTAGACTCCTATATATGGTATTGGAAAATCCTAAACTCTTGAACTAGTTTTTTTAGTTTAGTTAGACCCAAATTCATATTTGACGAGGTATCAGAACCAGATTCTTTCCAATTCGAATTTACCGATGTTGAGCCCTAGTTGTGATGTTCACGCTCTAGCATTACAAAAAAACATGTCATTTCCAAAGGACCGGGTAACAGATCCGTCCGTTGATACGAAATGGCTACGGGTTGTAACGGATTTGTGAGCACTTCAACGGACACAAATCCGTTGGAATCCGTTACAAAATTCAACGGAGGGTTAACGAATATTGTTCGTTGCCCCATCTATTGCAATCCGTCAGAATTTTTAACGAAATGGTAACGGATTTCTTCCGTTGACCATTTTTGTTGGGAGTCCGTTAGAAGCCGTGGAAAAATATTTCAACGGACATCCATTGAAATTTGTAATGGATGCCCGTTACAAATGGTGAAGGATGTCCGTTGAAATTGTTAATTTTGAGGTTCACCGGTGGAAATAAATTCACGTGAACTTGCAACGGGCATCCGTTGCACTTTCCAACGGATGTCCGTTGGAACTTGCACTATTTAGATCAAAACCAAAGATTGCATCAAACCATCAATAACAAACATATTTTCAACAAAATGTCGTCTTCTTCAAATTGAGATATATATAAATCGAGATAGTTTACGTATAGAAGAAAAGATCATATAACCGAAGAGATTACGCAAGAATTTGTACACGGATTGGAGCAATTCATGAGTTTTGCATCGATGCAACCTTTGTGTCAAGAATGCGTGACAATGTTATGTCCATGCCAAAGATGCAAAAACATAAAGTATCAAAGTCAAGAAATTGTTTGCAAACATCTTTATAAGGTGGTGCGAAAATTACGGTGTTAAAGATATTGTGCAAGATGCACAAGTAGAAAGAAATGAAGAAGTTATTTATGAAGCATCAACGATCAATCCACATGTGGAAATGGTGTCAGATGCTTTTCCTGGAGTTGTTAATGAACAAACGCATGAAGAGATGTCGAACATCGATGCATGTCGATTCTTCAACCTATTGGATTCGGTGAAACAACCTATATATGAAGGGTTGTCGTGAGGTCAGTCTCGCTTATCTTTATCTTCAATATTGATGAGTATTAAAATAGACTACAATGTGGCTGAAAATTGCATGGATTCATTTTGCAAAACAATGCGTGAATATTTCCCGGAAAATAATCAAGCTCCTGAGACATACTACAAAACAAAGAATGTGTTAAAAGATTTGGAAATGCCACATGAGAAAATTGATGTTTGTAGAAACAATTTCATGTTGTTTTGGAGAAATGATAAAGACTTGTTGGAATGCAAGTTTTGCGGGGCAAACAGATTTTGGCCTAAAAAACCATCTTCACGTAAATATGTACCATACAAGAAAATGTTCTATATGCATGTAGCAAACAGATTGAAAAGTTATTTGAATTGAAAATAATCGTTGCGACAATGAGATGGCACGCAGAACACTCGACGATCGAAGGTATAATGCAACATCCATCGGATGGTAAGGTTTGGAAAGATTTCAATGAAAATTTTTCCGAGTTCACGTATGAAACGAGAAATGTTTATCTTTGCCTGTGCACGGATGGTTTTAGTCCATATAGACAATCTGAAAGTAAATATTATCTATGGCCGGTGATTTTGTCTCCGTAGAATTTGCCTCCCAAGATGTGTTTGAAAAGAGAGGTAATGTTTCTGACGTTGTTGATTCCAGGACCGGAACATCTGAAGAAAAGTTTCGATTTCTTTTTGCAGCACTTAATTCATGAATTAAGACAGTTGTGGAACAAAGGAATTCTTGCTTATGACGTCAGTACGAAGCAAAATTTCACATTGAAAACGATCTTGTTGTGGACAATTAGCGATTTTCCTACCTATGGAATGTTATCTGGATGGAGCACGCTCGGAAGATTGCCATGTCCATATTGTATGGAGGATACAGATTCATTTAGACTAGTACATGGTAAGAAACTATGTTGGTTTGATTGTCATAGAAGATTTCTTCCTCTTGGCCATGCTTTTCGGAAAGATAAAAACATTTTCGGAAGAACGTGGTACAAAAAGAAAAGGCACCGTGCATGAAAACCGGAACACAAATCCTTTACGAAAGATTGAACACAATGGATGATTTACAAGAATCGGTCGAATTCGGTGGAGATCGTGGGTATCGTAAACCAAAAGGTCAAGGTGAATGACATAACTGGTATAAACGTAGTATCTTTTGGGAACTACCATATTAGAAATCATTGATACTACATCATAATTTAGATGTTATGCATATCGAAAAGAAATTTTTCGATAACATCGTCAATACTGCTTTGAATATGGCGGGTAAAACTAAGCATAATATACAATCAAGAAAAGATTTGAAGTCAATACGTCGACGATCTGAGTTGGAATTAAGAGATGGAAGGTCACATGTCCTGGTATTCAGATTGTCTAGTCCGCCGAAAACGACATTATTAAAGTGGTTAAAAGAGGACGTTAAGTTTTCAGATGGATATGCATCAAACATTGCTCAGTGTGCGGATATTGTTGGTTCGAGGCTGATCGGGTTATAAAATTCACGATTGTCACGTTTTCATGCAGCGACTCATTCCAATTGCATTTGTTGAGCTCTTACCACGGAATGTTCACGATGTGCTATGCGGAATCAACATATTTTTCAAAGATATATGTTCATGATTTGCTGTTGGTTAACACCAGAGGAATATAATCACGTCCACACATATATACTACTAAATTGTAAAGAGTTATTACCGTTCGAAAGGCAATGGTACATATTATTCAATCTTTTATATATATACAATTTTAACGTATTTTCATTATATAGGATTTTTGATGAAGAAGTATTTGGTACATATCCTCATCTAAATGGAAATGAACTCACAAACATGAAAGTTCAACATTATGGCTCGTGGTTGAGAGACAACTTAAGTACTCGTGTACACATCTATCAAAATTAATTGCATTTATTATAAAATATTCATTTGTTTTTATAATACGTACATGTGAAATATTCTGATGAAAGACTTCCTACGTGGTTAATAGATTTGGCTAATGGTCCTGCACGAAATGTCATATGTTGGCCAATCTTGTTTACTCGTGGCTACACGTTCCACACGTAAAACACGGAAAACATAGAAGCACATACAATTATGGCGTTTGTGTTAATAGTGATATAGAGGGTGATAACTTCTATGACATTTTACACCAAATCATACAAATAGAATATCTCGATCTCGTTGGGTTGAAGGTGATGCTTTTTAAATGTCAGTGGTTCGGCCCAACTGTAGGACGTGGAATACGAAAAAAACCATTGGAGAGGAATTGACGTCAATTTGACACGACAATATGGTAAGTATGATCCATTCATCACAATAGATCAAGCAGATCAAGTATGTTACGTGCAATATCCAACAACATTGAAACGTCTAAGAGAGGAGTGGTGGGTCTTAGTAAAGATCAAGCAACGAGGGATCATAATCTCTAATGATAAAGAAGATCCGTTGCAACCCGATCATATGCAATTGATTCGTTTAATTGATACAGATCGCGAGGAGATTCTCGTAAGAACTGACATAGACGGAGAATTCATACGCGATTATGAAGACGTTGAATCGAAAGATGCTGAAGATGAAAGCGACGATGAATTCAATGAACAATCGAAGGAAGACTCGCCCCGATGAATCTACTGAAGAAGAAATGTAAATACAATAATGTGTATAATATGTAATAAATGTAGATGATGTGTAATGTGTGAATGGTGATTCAAATATGAAATTGTATTTATGAATAAATGAGTTTGAATAGCCCTAAACGGCTATAAGTATAATAGGTTAAGAATTAAACCTAATTACGGAATAAGAAATGACAATAATACCCTTATGTACAATAATGTTCTAATACTCTTTATACGCCCCCACAAGATGAATCACCCGATGTGATTCCAATCTTGGAACACAAGTCTTGAAAAGGCAACCGCTGAAGTGGCTTGGTGAGGAGATCGGCAAGCTGGTCCTTGGAGTGCACATGAGAAACTCGAAGTGTACCAGCTTCTATTTGACCACGAACGAAGAAGTAGTCAAGTGCGAGATGCTTCATGCGTGAATGAAAAACCGGATAGGCACTTAGGTAGGTAGTTCCAATGTTGTCACAATAAATGGTAGGCGCCAAGGGAAGAGTGACTCCAAGTTCATTGAGAAGATTACCAATCCAACAAAGTTCAGCCGAGGTATTTGCTACGGATCGATATTCGGCCTCGGTGGAAGAGCGAGCGTGGCCATTTTGTTTCTTGGACGACCATGAGATGGGATGGTTGCCAAGATAAACAATATACTCCCCCGTGGACTTGAAGTCAGATTTGTCTCCAGCCCAATCCGCATCACTAAAGGCATGAAGAGACAAAGTATTGTGAGCTGCAAGAAAGATACCTTGGGCACGAGATCCAGCAAGATAACGAAGCACACGTTTGGCACATTGCCAATGCTCATCCGTCGGTTGATGCATGAATTCAGACAACTTGTTGACGGCGTAGCTAACATCCGGGCGCGTGAGAGCAATGTATTGTAGGCTGCCAATGACATGACGATACTCGGTGGGATCGGACAAAGGTGAGCCCGAGGTGATGGTGAGCCGAGAGGTGGATGGCAAGGGTGTGGAGACAGGCTTCGCCTCATGCATGTTGGTGCGAATGAGAAGATCCGTAATGTACTTCCGCTGTGACAAGTGGAGACCCCGTGATGTCCTCGAAGCTTCAATTCCAAGAAAGAATTGTAGATCACCGAGGTCTTTGATGGAAAACCGAGACGCCAACAACGTGATGAAGTGCTGAATGTGAGAGGAAGACGAGCCCGTTATGATCATATCATCAACATAAACTAGCACATAGAGTTTATGTGTTGCCGTGTTGAGAACAAAAAGGGAGGCATCCGCAAGAGAGTTCTTGAATCCAATTTGTAGCAAGA
>CM071875.1:3091046-3128954 GCA_036759665.1 Gynandropsis gynandra
TTTCCATGAGAGGAAGACGCAGTGCACACGATTAGGGAATCGGTTGGGACGCGGCCTAAATTCAAGGAAAGCGGTTGGGACGCGACCTTGAATCAAGGAATTCTGTTTCGTCGAAGGTAATGGCAGATCGTGGTGGGGAGCCGAACTTGGGAGGGTAGATCCGTGGTGGTGAGACAACGGAGGGAAGGGGAGAAGGCCGGAATTGGCCGGAATTAGGGTAGGTGGCCTAGAATTTAGGAAAGTGGTTGGGACGCGGCCTAGGAACAAGGAATTCTGTTTCGGCCGAAGGGGAGGGCGGTTTGTGGTGGTGAGCCAAAAGTAGGAGGGCAGATCCGTGGTGAGGAAACAACGGAGGTAAGGGGAGGATGCCGGAATTAGGTGTAGACGGCCGGCAGTGTAGTTGAGTGGGACGCGGCCTAGGGTTTTCTGAGCGACGGGGCGCAGATGCAGCGGACGGAGAGGCAGCTGGGGAGATCCGTGCTGGTGAGGCAACGGAGAGGCAGCTAACCCTAGGGATAAGTCGTCGGAGAGTGGTGGAGGGTGGGCGGTTGCGGCGGCCGAACCTGTGATGGCGCGGCGGCAGGGTTTGGCCGAGAACAAAAGGTTAGACGGCGGCGATTAGGAAGTGTGGTGAGACACAACCAGCTCTGATACCATGTGAATGGTGATTCAAATCTGAAATTGTATTTCTGAATAAATGAGTTTGAATAGCCCTAAACGGCTATAAGTACAATAGGTTAAGAATAAAACCTAATTACGGAATAAGAAATGACAATAATACCCTTATGTACAATAATGTTCTAATACTCTTTATATAATGTACATGATGTGTAATGTACATGATGTGTAATAATGTAGATGATGTGTAATCGAACAATCGAAATGTTAATACAATCGAACAGTTTATATAAACGATGTTTAATGTATTAGAAATTAGAATTATCTAATATTACCGGGCATCCGTTGGAAATATTAACGGATGCCTGTTGACACACGAAATCGCACCCGACACTTAGAAACAATTTCTAAGTTTTCCACATTTCTAACGGCCATCCGTTGGAACTTTCTAACGGACACCCATTACGAATATTCCAACGGGCATCCCTTGAAACCTGTAACGGTCGAAAAATTCTAACGGGCATCCGTTAAAATTGGCAACGGATGCTCGCTAGAAATTTGTAATGGACGTCCGTTACAAACTTCCAACAGATGCTCATTGCAAAGTGTAATGATGCCTACCCTAGTCTACAGAAATTTCAACGGCATCCGTTGGAAATTGTAACGGATGCCTGTTGCAAAGGGAGACAAGCCGCCATTTCGCCATTCGTTGCCTCGTTGGGATATTCGTTGGAAATTCCAACGGATGCCCGTTGGAAAGACAAAACATCGTGTCAATTAGCTGCGTCCGTTGAGATGACGTATTTTCCAACGGGCATCCGTTGAAATTTCCAACGGATGCCCTTTGGAAATTTGTGTACATAAACCGTTGAACTGTTTCATTTTCAACACAAATCAAAACCTCAAAATCCTATCAAAATTTATATTTCACTCACAAACACATTAAAAACACACAAAAAAATGAGGGCTAGATGATTTATAGCATCGGGAGGAATGTTGTCTGGTTATGCGGGAGCTCCTCACCTGCCTCCACCATCACCATATCGTCGTCCTTCACCAATATCGGCACCGCGATATTTGATTAAGAGGACGATATGGTAGATATCAATTCCTTGATCGATGATTTTGATGGGCGTCCTAACATTCTGATTATCGATCCCGAACGTCCTGCCAGGACGTTATGGTAAAAAAAATCATTATTTGCAGTTATATTATTGTAAGCTATAAATAATATCTAACTTTTTAATTTACATTGCAGGTTTGACATGGACGATGTGATCAAACACACGAACAACGACATCATCCAAGGGTCCTTACAGGATCGATAATATTATTCCTGGCAAGTTACGACAGAAGCTGTGTGCCAGTGATGGTGGTGCACTTTTATCGTAAGTTTTAAATTCAAATTTAGTTAAAATTATTAGTTATATATATATGTTATAAAACTAACAAATAATAAATCATTTTGCAGTGCACATACAGATGGCGGATAAAGGATACAACACACATCTACACAGCATGGGTGCACAACATGCAGGTTCGGATGCGCCTTATGATAAACAACGCCAAGCGCAACTACTACACCAAAAATCGCAAACCGACATGGGAAACGGACGGGGTTTTCAATCAAATGAATCAGCATTGGGAGTCCGCAGACTTCAAGGCCAAGAGCGAGAAAAAATGTCGGTAAGAAGAGAAGGTTCCCATAGATGGTCTGCATCGCCATATTTCGGGATCAAATTCATTCCCGAAGAGAAAACACGAATTGGTAAAATTTATTATTACTCAAATTTTTTGTTTTTTAAATATTTATCTAATTAAGTTTATTTTATATTATGGATGCAATGGATAGGAAGAGAACCGACTCTTCTTGAACTGGTATTTGGAAACCCACGCCAAGAAGAAACCGATCGTCGGGGAAGAGGTCGACGAATCCGAACTCGTCGATCCTCGAGCGGAGAAAACCGTGAAAGATGTGACGAAGAAAATTACACAGCAATCACAAGCTTGCGGTTTGACTCCCGACAAGCTGAGTCCTTTACAAAAGGACAAAATTTATTTAGAGGTAAAAACTTTTTTTTTTTGTTTTTCGATTATTAATAAAATATTTTGTAAAAATCTAACTTTAATTTTGTTTCTCTTGTAGTTGGTGAAACCGTATAAAGGGGGTGTCTATACGATCTCAGGGCGCTTCAAAAAGATATCGTCAGGACGCCACGACGGTACCTCCCGCAGTCCAAGAGAGTTTCACGCAACAACGGCGGATCAAGGATCTCGAATCACAACTTCGAGAAACTCGAGCCCACATGGCGCGACAAACCTCCCAAATACAGCAGTTGGAGAGCGTCATTTAGTTGCTTTCCGGCTAGGTGAGGGGATCAACGCTGCGACAAGAAGCGGGTCTCGATCTGGATGAAACGCCGACTAAAAGGTGGTGGTGATCGTGGAGATGATACCGGCCCAACTGATCTAAATGAGGTGTAATAGGATTAGTTTTAGTTTTAAGGGTTTTTTTGTAAACAATTTTAATATTTTAATAAAAACTTTTTATTTTAAAAAATATTATTATTATTATTATTTTATTTTTTTAACCAAGGCTCCAATGGATGCAAGTTGAAATTTCTAACGGGCATCCGTTGGATACTATTTTCCCGCCAAATGGTAACGGACGTTCGTCGCCATTTCCCGCCAATTTGTAACGGACGTCTGTTGCTCTTTCCCGCAAGTTTCCAACGGATGCCCGTTGGAAATTTCAAATTCTCGCTCATTTTCCCCGCCTGGATGGCAACGGACGTCCATTAAAACGTTTTAACGGACATCCGTTACCATTTTTCAACGGGCATCCGTTGCAATTTTGTAACGGGCATCCGTTACTAAATATTTCAACGGGCATTCGTTACAAATTTTCAACGGCGTCGTCCGTTGGCCCTCCCGTTACACTTTTGTAATGGATATTATATATCCGTTGCAATTTCGTTGCGAATTGCAACGAATCCCGATTTGCAACGAGCGATTCCCAACGGGCTTGGATCCGTTGTCGTCCGTTGGGAAACACCTTTTCCAACGGATTTAAGGCATTTTCCAACGGATTTGTCCTTTGGAAAACATCTATTTTTTTGTAGTGCAGGATCGAGTTTGGACGTGAGGAAGAATGTTATGATAAGTCGTCCTACATCAGCTAGGATATGAACTTTGGACTCCTATTTTCGGTACTGGTCCAAATTTATATTTGAAAAATATTTTAGTGTACTCTCAGTTTTATTGGGGTACAATCAATTTTGAAGAGACTAATCAAACAAATGAAAATAATTAAGAACAAAAATAAACAACTTATGCTATCGTTTTTAAGTTATATATACTACATTATAACCGCGCTACGCGCGGACTGATTTATATAATATTTAATTATTTAAAATTTATATATATATATATATATATATATATATATATATATATATATATATATATATATATATATATATATATATATATATATATATATATATATCATGGCGCATAAAAAAATTATGGAGTTAGAAAAATATCCATGTGAAAATACAACAAAAAATAAAATAAATTAACAATTTTAATAGTTCTTGATTCATGAACTACGGCCGAGCCCCAATGTTCGCCACCACACCATTGACCACACCTCCTGAACTTCCCATTACCTCCACTCGTACATCGCCATCTACGGCTGAGCCCCAATGTTCGGATCCTTCCCTACCGGTGTCTTTGTCTCCCTCACCACCGTCGCCATCCCCTTCGCCACCACCACCATTGACCACACCTCCAGAACTTCCACCACAAAATACTCACCCTATGATCACCCGAGCCAAAAATCGTATCACTAAGCCGAAACAAAAACTCACCCTCACCACCATAATTTCCCCTTCCACGGACTTTGAACGCACATATGTCTCTCAAGCTCTTAACCCGAAATGGAGGACGACCATGAATGAAGAGTTTGATGCCTTGGTTCGCAATGGCACTTGGGACCTTGTCCCGCCGGATCCCTCGTATAATGTTGTTGGGTGTAAATGGGTGTTTAAAATTAAACATCTTCCTGATGGCTTTATTGACAGGTTTAAGACGTGCCTTGTAGCTAAGGGTTTCCATCAACGTCCCGGTGTCGACTACAATGACACGTTTAGTCCCGTGATCAAGCCCGATACTATTCGACTCGTCCTTAGTCTTGCTGTCATGAGGAACTGGACATTGCGGCAACTCGACGTCAGTAATGCTTTTTTGCAAGGCTCTCTCTCTGAGGCCGTCTATATGGTTCAACCACCGGGTTTTATTGATCGGGATCATCCGTCTCATGTGTGTAAATTACACAAAGCTCTCTATGGTCTCAAACAAGCTCTGCGCGCGTGGTACAACAAACTTCGGGGTTTTCTACTTGCGTCTAGGTTTGTTAATTCTCAGGCTGACACTTCTCACTTCATCTTTCGACATGCTGATAATATCATCTATCTCCTTGTTTATGTTGATGACATTGTTATTACCGACAACAACTCTCACCATGTCGATCGCTTCATTGGCCTTCTATCGGAAAGATTCTCCCTCAAGGATATGGGACCACTCTCCTACTTTCTTGGGGTTGAAGTTACTCGGAGTTCACGGGGTCTCCTCCTGACGCAACAACGGTACATCACTGATCTTCTCACACGCACTAATATGTTGAATGCTACACCGATTCATACTCCTATGGCACCCACTATGCAGCTCTCCTCTACCTCGAGTACACCATTAGATGATCCTACCGAGTATCGCAATGTGATCGGAAGCCTACAATACCTTATGTTCACCCGGCCAGATATTGCTTTCGCCGTCAATAAGCTCTCTCAATTCATGCATTAATTGCCCTTCAAGTGAATATTTGCAAGCTGCCAAACGCATTCTCCGCCATCTTGGAGGTACGCGATCTCTTGGCATTTTTCTATCGTGTAACAGCCCTCTCACTCTTCATGCTTTCTCCGATGCGGATTGTGGTGGTGACAGTGATGATTACACCTCGACGGGCGCTCACATTGTGTATCTCGGTTGCAATCCCATTTCTTGGTCATCCAAGAAACAGCGGTTCCCTGCGAAATCATCTACGGAGGCTGAGTATAAATCTGTTTCGGCGATGGCTTCAGAAGTTCGATGGCTTACTACTCTTCTTAGTGAGCTTGGGATCTTGTCTTTAGTCCGCCGGTCATTTATTGTGATAACGTTGGAGCAACGTATCTCGGTGCCAATCCGGTCTTCCACTCTCGCATGAAACACGTAGCTATCGACTATCATTTCATCTGAAGTCTTGTCACGGCTGGACTTCTTCGGGTGACTCATGTCTCATCTGCGGATCAATTGGCGGATGCTCTTACCAAGCCGCTGCCTCGGACACGCTTTGATCTACTTCGGCTCAAGATTGGTCTCTCCACCGAGACTCATCTTGCGGGGGCATATTAGGAGAATATTATCAAATATTCTCCTAGATATCAATCTTCTTATGTTTGTTAATTTTCCTTATTTATAGGATCTTAATTTCTCTATGTTTGTTAAGTTTCCTTATTTATAGGATCTTAACCTCCTATATATTTTAATGTATGTTCTTGGTTTAATCAAGGGAAAATATTCAAAAACTCTATTTGCCTAAATAAAATAGTAGTGTATGAGTAAAAAATATATAAACAAAAATGAACAATCAAAACAATAAAGATATAAATGTAAACTCAAATAAAATAGTAGTTTATCCGTAGAAAATATATAACAAAAAATTAGCAAATTAAAATAAGACAAATATATAAATATGATCTAAAAATGAACTACCAGACCAGCAACACATGTAAATTACATACATTTTCATCGATAAGAAGCATTATAAACCAATAAGTTGACCCGCTTTTTAAAATTTGAGCCTCCCAAAAGCAAAATAATCTTGCTACAATTATCTGTTTACTACGGTCAATCAATAGGTCATTGAAACCAATATTAGTGGCCGTAGAACGGTTAATTTGTAGTTTAGATGTATCCATTCGAAAGCTAAAATGGAATTATTTTAGATTTTTTGTTGCTTAAAAGAGTGAGAAAGAAAATATATGAATCATACAATAACTCATCGGTAATACACAGATATATTAACGTATTTAATGCATTTGAAAAGGAAGTTCATAAATATACTTTCATAATAATTATGTCAAATATATAGCCTAAGTTACGTGATACTAAACATACAAATAATGTTAAACCATGTCTCCCACTCATTTCTCATAAACGTAAATTCACTAATCCATATATATGATCTAGTTTGAGAGTTAATTTAATCTCAAACTCATTTCATTTTTAATGATATCAGAATATAATTCATTTTAATTTAAATATTTTATTTATAATATTTGAGCTTAGAAGTAGAGTTTTGAGATAATTTTTTGTATTAGAATAAATCTAAACCACATTTTTCAAATAACCAATAATAGATAGATAAGGATACAATTTATTCACTAATATAAGATAATATCAGGTTTTTGAAGATAGATCTCTTCCATAAAACATTCGTGAAATAAATTATAGGGAATTTATTAATAATGTAGACTGATCGATCATGTGATGATAATAACTTAAATATTCGCAGCTCTTGTTCCATGGTACTTCAGCTTCTCCAATTCTTCTTATATGTTTACACAAACGTAAAAAAAAAAAGAGAACGAAAAAAGAAAAGAGTTATGTATATAAGATTATATAAAGATTATATAAAACGGAATAAAATGAAAATATAAAGTAACATATATACATATCATAGGTTTGTGTTTGTTAAGGGCTTAAACACTTACATTCGTTAGGCTAGCTTAGCGTGCTTGTTGCTCTCTAGCATCAGACCAAACTGAATATGAGGGAAATGTGCCCACTAAAAAAATATTTAAACAAAATGTATTAGGTGATGTCGCTACAACTACGTTAATATGACACCTATTTTAATAGACGTTAAAAAAATATGTGCATAACATCAAGATAACTTTCTTTTAAAAAAATTTAATGGATTTGATGGTATCAAAATGCAAATAATATGATATTGTAAACTGCATATAGAATTTTTAAGGTGAAATAGAAAAGAAATTAGACATTTTCAGATATTATTCTAATAATTTTTTATATTTGTTTTTTGCACATACACAGATGACAGAAATAATCCCAAAGACATCAAGATTCTTTGAGATTAATTCAATCCGTTCACTTCGAGGGAGACTACTAGGATGCAGCACCAGGGTTTTCACATGAATATTTAATGCTTATGAGATTTAGAGGTTTATGTACACATACATATATCTCTCAATTGAATAAATATGTTTCAGATATTAGCTCATTAGATGTACTAAATAGTTTTCAGAGTTATAAATTATATGCTAAAATCAAACCCTCCATGTCATTATGCTCTTGCTCACCATGTAAACTTTATCCATAATAAAATTCTTCTTTTTTTTAAAGAAAGTGAATTATATATTGAAAGGAACAGAGTTTCAAATTAGATAATAAATGTCAGATTAGGTAACTTAGACCTTAGATACAATTTCTACATTCATATTAGTTATAATACCGATCTTTATAATAACCAAGAAGAATGAAAGATTTGGAATATTTCAAGGTTTTTGTAAACTTACGTTCTTCGCAGCAGCGCTGAATGCTTCTCTGTGGCTTATGTCAGGGTTATTGGCCTTAATCCTCTGAATCTCCTCCCTAGATTAATTAAACACATTCACTATTAGTCCATCAGGTAAATGAATATCACTGAGACACTACAGACACCTACACAGGCACACACACACACACACACATATATATATATATGTACTATTAAATAAGGTTTGATTACTTTATGAACTGATTGTATGCTGAAGGTACTCGCTGGCGCTTCTCGGGAGCTGAAACAATAATGAAAATAACATTACAGCATGATTCCAGTACTATTGTTAAAAGAATAATATAGAAATTAAATTCATTGAATTCCATAAGTATAATAGTGTCTAATAGCCTAAAGAAATTAAATACATACGACGGTTTGCGACCCTTTGGTCGCTCACAGTGCGAGTAGCAATTCTCGAGGGGACCTTGTCGAAGCATCTTGATGAAGATCCAAACTCATTCCTGTAATCTGGTATTGTATAATTTGGTGCCTAAAACAGAAATTATGTTTCCGTAATTAATTACGGAAAATGCCGAAGATAAATATGAATTTATTCAATGAGCATTTATTTATATTATGCAAATGATTGATCAAGAAATTTATGTATTATATAAGTCAGTAGAAGACAAGAACTTAGGAAAGAATCTAATGAAAACTTTATAAAAGGAAAGAACCTAAGGAACCCTAACGTTCATGTCAATCAAATCAAAGGGGAAATAGAGCACATCGACTAGATTAAACAAAATAATATATACAAGTACAAGCTAGGGTTCAATAAAAAAGCAAAAAACAACCAAGAAAAGTCAAGCCACATGTTCCCAACCTGAAATGTGTAATGCATTCCCTTAGCAGAAAAGAATTATAAAATTTAAAAGAAAAAGAACTTTTGTATTTGTTTTACAAGGTAAAAAATAAATCAACACATTAATTTTTGGGGCTATGAACGGCGGCTTGCAGCTAGGGTTGTGGTGTTTTTGGCAGAAACATGCATTGAAATGCTCAGATCCTGTTATGTCATATTTGACAGATCTTTTGTCTACGATTTCCTAAAAAGCAGCAAAAAGCCCTAGATTTCAGAGGGCTATATAATTTCATTATTATTCAGAAAAAATAATTCTAAGAATAAGAATTCCTAATATTTTATTTTATTTATGTGATAAAAATGTCTAAATTGAAAAAAAATCCTACATTTTAGAGGGCTACAGTTATTTCTGAGATAACAATATAGGAAATGGCGAAGAAATGTGTGCATGTGTGTTTGTTTGTACTTTGTAGTGAAAATGTGTACATAGAACTTACAAAAACCGTGTAAATTCAAAATAAAAAATACCCTAGATTACAGAGGGCTATATTGAATTCATTTATTAAGAAAAAACCCCTAAAATTTAGGGAATTGTGAATATATATATATATATATATATGTTATACGTAATACCTGGAAATTAGGGCGTGAAAGGGACTGAAGAGCTGCAGCCATATTGACGGACCACAGATTGGTGCAGTGCCCGCATCGGACGGTCACGATGTCGAATAGACTGCTGCACGGAACACTCACCTTCACAATTGCAAACACCCCAAAGAACAATTATTTTTGTTAGTTTTTGTTATTATAAAAAAAGTGTTGTTATTATATGTTGCTTTATTTACGGATTATAAAAAAGTGTTGTTTATTTTGTTATTAACTTATTATTAATTAACAAAGAAAAGTATAAGGAATTCAGTTAGGCAATGGGTGATATCTGATTCAGAAGCATTAATGATTGCAGAAATCAGTTCCCAGTTTATCCTTTGGGTGGAACAAAAAAAAATTCTAATAAAAAATAGAAATTATTATGTCTGATTATATAAGGACTTAAATTATTAATCTTTGTCATGTGATAATGCAGAAAATCTTAAATCTATTCTTTTGATATTCTTTAATATCTGTTACTGAATTTTAATTATTGTACAATATATATATATATATATAATCGCGTATCTTATGAACATACGGATCAGATTGCTAGAGAAATCACGATTAGAGATTTTGTGGTTCAGAAAAAAATGAAAGAATAAATACTTTTCGGTGTAGGTGAAAAAATTTAATAACAAATCCAGAGATCCTAAAGCGTCTTCATATTATCTCTTTTGTACTGAAAATTAACTCTTAGGTTTGAAAGTGTTCCTATCCAATAGAAAAATGTATCCTCTCATTAAAATGAGTATACATATACACATATGCATATATGCATAGCGCAAAATCAAACTGCACGTTATTAATATATATATACACACACACACGAATATACACATGCATATGACTACACATGACTTGACCGTTTTAGCGATTCTTTGTTCTGATGACTTTGATCTGAAATAGTACGTCAAAGGCTTCAAAGTAAATGACTTTTCTTTAATAGAAGAAAAGAAACAAGAGGTATGATATATTATTTGAAAAACATAATATATCGAGGAGAAATAAAAAGTCGTGGCAGAAACCATTGAGACCTGTCTGTAGTACCAGGAAACAAAAGAAAAAAAGCCCTAAATTTTTTTAATAAGATGGATGGAATGAACGAGTTAAATGAGAGAGAAAAATTGGTTGTAAGATAGTGGAATTGATAGAAAAGAAGAAACATGAATAATTCAATAAAAGAAACAAATAATATGACAATAGGTAAGCTGATCTATACTTGTATCTATCTATCTTCAAAATTAAACCCCAAAAACACACATGTGTGTATATATATATATATATATGTGTGTGTATTTGTATATGTACCGCCAGGACGATGTTGCAGAAGTTGCAAGGGATGTAGCAGAGTTGTTCGGAGGCCGTGGCGGCATCGATGCATCCGGCCATGGTATTCGATTGTCTATGAGATCAATTTGCTCAATTTCAAACTCGGAAAAGATCAAGAAAAAGCAAAGGGATCTTGATGAACTCGTGCTTTGATGATGAGAGCTATATATATGTGTATTTGTGTATCCACGTAAGGAAAGTGATATAGAAAAGTATGATGATTTTATATGAAGCTATGAGTGAGTGAGAGAGAGAGAGAGAAATGAGAAGCTGTGAAATTATTCTCTCTCTATCTATAGAGAACATATACTTGCTTTCAACAATGGTACTGTACTACAATGGTGAAACCAAAGGGGAATAATTATTACACGGGAAAGATATTAATTTGGGCAATTAGTTAACACTGATTTTTACCCTGAATATTGCCTTTACCTTCATTTTAATGTAAATCGTATTTTACCTCGTCTCCACTGATTTCACGTTGGCTCAATTTATTGTGTGTAATTTTGTTGGTTTTCTGTTTTATTCATGAGATTAAAATTGATTAGCTCATGATTGTTTCAGAGGCTGCGAAATCAAGCCCTCCATCTCTTTTTTAGTGTCGATTTTGTGCAAACAATAAAAGGTAAATACTCGAATCTCACGGATTGTATCAGAATAGTAAAATTATGGTTTAGAATTAAAGAGAAAAGGAAAAACAAAATGTTAGGGTTTCTGGAATTTTTGTTTGAATAATGCCTTATTTTGATTCATCCGTTATACATAGTTATATATGGTTTCTACCTATTATAAAATAGGTTCTTATTCTGGTACATATAGTGTTTGATACACTACTATTTTTTGGAACAAAAACATGTCAGAAGATATGTATAGACATTGGTATGTGTGTTCTTCTTCTGGAGTGCCGTTAGTAGTAGAACCAGCCTCCAGTTCCTCTTCTTCTTTCCCCTTCAATATGCTGTCCCTCCTGACAGCTTTTTATTTGCACTTGAGTCCCCTTCCATCTCTTGATCCTCTGCTGTTCTGCTTCCTTCTTCGTATTCTGTATTGTCCTCTTGCTGATCACCATCTTCTTCAGGTTGCTTAAGGTGCTCAGCTTCTTCAGTCTCCCTCCTGAGCATCTTTGGCACAACCCCAGCTTCCTCCTGTGCTCCTTAAATCTCTTAGTGCCTAGTGACTTAGTTAGGACGTCTGGAAGTTGTTCCTCTCCTGGAATGAACTTCAATTGAATAACACTATCTGTGACAGCTTCCCTTACCACATGAAATTTGATTTGTATATGCTTCGTTCTTTTATGATCAACTGGATTTCTTCCTATTGCAATAGCTGACATACTATCGCTGTAAATTACCACACTCTTGCTCATATTATAGTCAAACTCTTCCAACAATCTTTTCAACCATACAGTGTGGTTTGTGGCTGCAGATAAGACTATGTACTCAGCCTCTGCAGTCGATTGGGCAATAATACTCTGTTTCTGAGTAGCCCAAGAGAACACAACACTTCCAATGTTAAAACAATACCCAGTCGTCTCCTCGAATCATTCAGACTTCCAGCAAAGTCTGAATCCACATGTCCAACTAAACCAAACGCTTCAACACTTTTAAACATAAGACCATAGTCCTTAGTTTCAGATACATACCTCAATACACATTTGGCTTCTTGCAGACTCCTTTCAGTGGGATTTGAATTGTTCCTTGAGAGATAGGAGACTCAAAAATGCTATATATGGCCTTGTGGCTGCCAAATATAATAATCCTCCTACCATACTCCTATACTTTGTTGGGTTTTTTTAACTCAACTCCTTCTTCAGCATTCTTCCCATAAGGTGTGAGTGGGGTACTAACACCTTTTGAATTTTGCATCCTAAATCTGTCCAACAATTGTTCTGCATATTTGGCTTGACTTAAAAACACTCCCTCCTGCACATAACTCCCTTCAAAACCAAGAAAGTATTTAAGCCTACCCAAGTTACTCATCTCAAACGTTTGACTCAACTTCTTCTTGAACTCCTCTATCAACATTTCGTCACTTCCCGTGATGATTAAATCATCAACATATAAACAAATTATCAGAAGCTTCTTCCCCTTCTTTTGTAGATACATTACTGCATCACAATTGCTTCTTATACATCCTTCACTTATGAAAAATGAGTCTATTTTACTGTACCAAGCTCTCGGAGCTTTATTCAACCCATACGAGGCCTTTCTTAACCTCAACACCTTATCTTCAGCTCCATCAACCTCATATCCTGGAGGCTAACTTACATAAACTTCTTCTGATATTTCTCCATTTAAAAACGCAGACTTGACATCTAACTGATGCAAGTTCCATTTCTCTTGAACTGCCACTGCTATAACAGTCCTAATTGTGTCATGCCTAGACATTGGAGCAAAGGTTTCACCGTAGCCACTCCATAGGTTTGAGTGAACCCACGAGCCACTAATCTGGCCTTAAGTTTCCGAACCTTCCCATTCTCATCAGTCTTTACCTTATAGATCCATTTTACACTGATTACCTTCTGGTTTTCAGGTAAATCACTGAGCTCCTAGGTCCCATTTTTGTTAATCATTTCCATCTCCGTGTCCATGGCATCTCTCCATCCCTTCTCAGTTACAGTTTCTTCAAATGAGTTGGATTCTTCCATTGTGAGATAACACCCTTCATACACCTGATATGACTTCTCACTTCTCGGCTCAACATCTTCATAAACATCACTCAACCTTCTCATTCTATGTACCAGTCTTAAGGAATTTCCACTAGTTCCTCCGCCTTCTCTACTTCTTGATTGTGTCTGAATGAGTCTAAAAAGAATAGGTGAGAATTGAGGTGCTCCCCCACTCCCTCTAGAACTCTATCCAGTTTGAGGTGTTGCTGGTACTGAATCACTTTGTTGTGTATTTACCTGTTGTGGATGCCCCCCAGAAATGTAACTGGGAATCACAAAGTGCTCCCTTGTTTCAGTTTGTGTATCCCAATTCCAGCCTTTGTTCTCTTCAAACACCACATCCCTCACCACATCCACCTTGCCCGTGCTGAGTTTATACACTCTATACCCCTTACTCATGCTGCTGTAACAAAAAAAAATAGCCTTTTTAGATCTTATATCCAATTTTCTTCTTTGCTGTGATGGTATCATCACATGGCAAAGACACCCAAACAGACGGAGATGGCTCACAGAGGGTTTGTGGCCACTCCAAACTTCCAAAGGTGTCTTGTCCTTCAATGCTCTTGTAGGCATTTTGTTCTGTAAATAAGCTGAAGTAAATACCCCTTCAGTCCAAAATCTATTCGGTAACCCCTTGTCCTTCAACATATTTCTTGTCATGTCTAGGAGGGTTTTATTTCTTCTCTCTGCTACTCCATTATGCTGTGGAGAGTAATCAACACTAAGCTGCCGTTGAACATCATGTTCCTCCAGAAATTCATTAAACTCCTTAGTGTTGAACTCCCTTCCTCTATCAGACTGCAACTTCTTAATTTTCTTTCCCGTTTGATTTTCCACCAAAGAACTAAACTTCTTGTAAAAGCTAAACACATCTGACTTTAATCTCACAAAGTAGACCCACAACATGTGGGAATAATCATCCGTCAATGTAAGAATATACAGACTTCCATAAAGTGATGGAGTCTGCATAGAACCACACAAATCGGTGTGGATAAGGTCCCATATTCCCTTGGACTTAGCTTCAGATTCCTTAGGAACCTCCTCCCTGGTTTGTTTCCCTTGAACACATGCCTCACACACCTCCTTAATCACCTTAAATTTGGGCAATCCTTTGACCATATCTCTGGTCTACATCTTCTGCAAATTATGCAATCCTGCATGTCCGAAACGCCTGTGCCATAAATCAAAAACATCCTTTTGATTCGCCATATTTGCTCCCTCTGCTGCTATGGTCCATTTCAGAGGATAAGCTTTCTTGACCATTTTCACTTCAGCCACTTTACCACCATTTTTATCTCGTATAACACACTTTGCATTTGTAAACTCCATATGATACACGTTTCTCACCATCTGAGGCATGCTCAGAAGGTTTTTGTCTAAGCCGGGGACCAAGAAAACCTCCCTGATTGTTCTCTTGCCCTTCTTAGTAACCACTTCAATATCCCCTTTACCTTCAGTCACCAGGGTTGCTCCATTACCGACCCTTATAGGGACCTTAAACATTCTATCTAACGTGGTAAAATATCCTTCTTTCCGGGTCTTGTGATTCGTCGCCCCACTATCTATGAGCCGTACATCATCATCAAAATTCTGATGTGCTATATCGAATCTTTTCTTCTATGCATCCACTCTTTTGATTTGTCTATATTTTTATTTGAAAAGGATGACATCTTTGAATATATATTTTTAGTTCAAGTGTTGATGCTAGGGAATTCGAGATCGGTGTATTAATATGACAGATACTCGTTGATCTCTAATAGTCTATTTTCCCAACGGTTGCATCGAAACTTTATACAGTATCAACGAGTATCCGTTGGTCATTTCAAATTTAATTAATTGGAATATTTAAATGTGCATCCGTTTATAGTTATGAAGGATTTTCAACGGTTTTCGAACAAATATCCTATGCATATCAACGACTGATATCTGTTTTATCCATCAGAAATACCAACAATTTACCAATGGATGCAATGATTCATATCAACAAATGATATATGTTAATCATACCTTGATAATACCAATATATTTTATTGGATCCCCGCTTGCTGATATTCCATAGGAATCCATTGGTATCGATTTTAATGGACAAATTCATTGATCTATCTATTGATATCAACATGTTTTTTTGTAGTGCTGTGAATAGATCTTTTTTTGTTTATGTTCTCAGATTGCTTAAGCTTGATTTATGGACTTTGAATTTTATGAACCTTCTACTTTTTCCAACTTTTTTTAAATAATATTGGTTCTCATATATTTAAGTTCGTCAATGTGTTTAGGATTTAATTTATATTACTGAAGAAATAATGAATCGATATCCTAAATAATCAGTCTAGATGTTCAGATTGGAAATCTAATTCCCTATTTTTAAAAATGTTATTTTTAGTTCTCGATATTGCTTTGACATTGATATTTCATTCATTAAGTTCGATCTTTTTGGCTAATTATCATCACCGCTTATTTGTTTAGTTTTGATATAGTTTTCTTTGGAGATTTAATTTTTGATTGCCTTGCAAAATTACTTGAATTTAGTGAGATGTAGGTTTGAATCTTAAACTGGCCACCATCTAAATGCCTATTCGTTCGACATTTTCCAAATATATGGGTGAATCTCGAATTTACTCATTTTGACCTTTTGATGTAGAATAACATTTGGATCACTAAAAAATACGAAATACCATGCATACGCCGACACAAATTAGTGTCAAAAAGATTTTATAACACAAGTTCAATGAAATATAAACACAAATATAATGCAAAATTTAGCACAAATAGTCATAAAAATGGTGTTACGAACCCAACACATTCCAACGCAAAGTTGTCGCAATTTGAATGTTAAAGTATTGTAGTTAAAGAACACCGGAATATTTCTTGTTGTTCAACAAATAGGTGAAGACGCAATTCTAATACAAATGTTTAATGTACGAAACTAAAACTAGAATGAAAACAAAGAAAAGAAAGATGTACACAAATTTTAAGAGTTTCTAAACACATGATGTAATTTGATTTGTATCAAAGATAGAGTAAATTCAAGATGAAATATTACATCTCCAACCAATTATGAGCTACCTTTTAAATCAATACGTGTGTTTGATCTTGGATATTTTGATCCCTAAGTTAGCCATGCAAAATGCCACAAAACTCCGATCTTTGTTAGTGAACTTAATAATAATAAGTAACCAACCCGCTCAAAACAATTTTCTTCTTCTTCTTCTCTACAATTCTTTACAATTGCTCTACCATAAGCAATTTTAGAAATTCTCAACAAAACTCCACATTTTCAGCAAATACTAGGAATAAGACTTTAAAATCCATGTGCCCCTCTCACATCACAGTTTCATGCTTTGATAACCTTGCGTAACCAATGTCTAACCTTTTATACCTTTGATACAACTATTTATTGTTGCCTAGTGTTATTTCTTTTGTTTTCCCATGTATCTATTAACAAATCCAATACTATAATCTTATTTATTGTTCCGATGATAGAATACATTATGCTACCTACTGCATTGTCTTAATTAATTAAGGAGTAAAATATATATAAACATAATCTGAATTTTTCTCAACAACCATTAGAATGTGACCTCGTTGCAGTTTATACTTGTTTAGTGTATGTCATTCCGAAATATTGCATCACCATTTCGAGATATTCACATTGAAAAAAAGTGTTAACATTCCTTTTTTCTCTCTTTTTATGTCCATTCCTAGTATTCTATTTGTTTTCCTAGTGTTCTTTTTGTTTTCTCAAGTCTCTTTTATATCAAATTCTTTGCTAAGTTCGATCTTTAATATTCGTATCTGCTTTGGATCTTTAGCTGCTATGAGCATGTCATATACTAAATAAGTAGATAAAGAAACTCAATTTCATTGTATTTTCTAAAATAAACACATGAATTAAACAAACTCCTCCTGCAACATTGCTCACTAGTGGTGAGAAAATCTCATTGTAATCAACACCTTAAATTTTGAATAATCCTTAGCTTTAAGTTTTGCTTTAAACCATGGTCTTTCAACTCATGGTATGGTTGGCTTCAATTTGGTTATCTATTAACTACCACTCAACTTATTTTTCTTTAGTGTTTCTACTAATAACCGAGTTTAGCTCTTAATAAGTAAATATATCTCTTCTTCCATATATTCTTCCAGTTTTTAGATCTTGTTTCTTGATAGTTTTTAGGTTCATCTGCAAGTTTGCAGCTGTGGATAGAGCAAAGGTTACCACCTTTTTGTTTTTTTTATCATATATTTTGGGTGGATTTATGACCTTTTTTACTTTATCCTTTGTTAACTGGTTGATTCTCATATCATCACTATCTTACATTTCTTTTTCTAAATCTTAAACATTCTCTTCAATCTTTTCTCTATCCTTTGGACAATTTTCACCATAAATACATGAATTCTCTGAAGTCTTTGAGACTGCTCCACCTTGAACTAAACTTGTTGTCTCTTTACAAGTTAGTTTAAATTGGAGTTCAATAAGTGCCTTTTCTTTCTCTACATTTTGTTCTTTCTTTTCTTGAGTCAGATCTTTGTAAACCTTCTCTTATTGTAATTATGCTTATGTGTTGTTCACACATTTATTATCATCAATCAACCAAAATTTGAAACCTTTTGTACCCTAGGGATAACCTAGCAATGCTCATTTTTTCCTTTTATTCAGTATGCTTGTATCTGTGTGAATAAAAATCAAACAACCAAATCATATTTTTTAATATGAAAGAATTGATTCACTTTTAGTCTACATTGCTTCTGTTATATTGAATTTTAGTGCGCTAGATGGAGATCTATTTATCAAATACACTGCTATTAATATTGTTTCAACCTAAACATTTTTTCCACATCACTTTGATTTAACATACATTTTACATTTTCCATTATTTTATTTCATCATCTATGGTATACAATTTTGTTTTGGTGTGTATGTGCAAGTTCTATACCTTTCAATTTATTGTTATTTGCAGTAACTATCAAACTTGAATTTAACAAATTTTAATCCATTATCAGTTCTTAAGCATTAACTATTTCCCAATCCTTACTTCAACTTTCTTGTTCCACTCTTCAACTTTAGACCTCAAGAAGAATGTCTAAGTTTTCGTTGAATAATCATCCATATTTGTCTAGAAGTTTTTTTTCCCTTGTGAAGTGATGATTGCACTAATTTGAACGTGATAGATCTTAGTGTACATACTCTAATACCTCACTGGTAATGTGTATGTTTTTTAAGATCAATTTGTTTGTCTTTCCTATACCGCGTTCTTCACAAAAAAACAAAGGTTTCATGTTTTCCTTATCAAACATTCCCTTCTTTACTAGCATCCCCATTCCTCTTGAGCTCATAAAGCTAATCTTTTGTGCCATAGTTTTGTTTCACACATATCTTTAACTCTTGTCTGACTATACCCAATACAGTTTAATCTTGTAAAACATACAATCCTCCCTCTAATTTTTTTTTAGACTTATCAATGTTCCTTTTGATACTTTTAGTACGCTTGTTTATAACATATAACATTTTGATTTAGAGCTCCAAATAAGATTAAGTTAGGTCTGGAATATATTTGAGTTTATAAATCTTTAGATCGTTCCACCACCATAGGACATGATTCACAAATATCGTATATCCATAATCTCACATCTTGAATCCACCCTTTTTAGGATCATAATATGAAATAGTTAACATTTTTTTTGTCTCCAACATTTCATTAGTTAAAACTGCAATCTCAACTACATTAAAATTATGAAGTTTCTCTAAATTTTTCTTTCTAATTTGCAGTCTTTTTTGAAATGCCCATATTTTCCATAAAACCAACAACATTTCCACTCTTAATCTTAGAATTTGATTGAGGCCTCTTTCTTTTGCGATTCCCTCATTCTCTATTTTCTGATCTTCCTCTTTCTAGTAAGCCCTCACCAACATTTTTTTTATCCTTGTCATGTTCCAACAACTCGAGTTCATATGTTCTTGTTGTTGCCTTGACTTCTTCCATAGTAATACTTGTTCTTGAATATTTAATAAACCTCCATTACTTGTTCATACGCTGGTGGAAGATAATTTAGCAAGTACACTGTCTTATACTCTTCTTCTACCTTTATATTTAGATTATGGATATCTGATACTATTTTAAAACATCAAGATTCTCCGCAATTGTCGTCCTTTCTTCCATTCTAAAGCATAAGTTCTTTGCATCAAATACATCCTATTTGGCAAAGATTACTCCCAGTATTGTTTTTCCAAAAAATAAAAAAACAATATCAAATGATTTCATTTCTTTAATTACCTTCTTCAAGATTGAGTCTGACAAGCAAAGAACTATAAGATTTCGAGCCCTTTGATTTCTGTCAATCGTTGCTTGAGGAACAAAGTATTTAATCTCCTTTTCAACAGTTGTTGGTCCTAAATAAACTGTAAAAATTTATGCTACACTAGTGGATTCATTTTACTTTCCTGTTGTTGTCCTTTTTACCATTCTTTGTATTTTTGCCTCAGCATGTGAGCTCGATCCCGATTCTTGCACTCATATAGCAGGATCATCTTCCAATGTATCCAACTATCTCAACTCAAATTGTCACTCTTTATTTCAGAAAAAAATTTCCTTTACCATCAAACTTATCGACATTTAATATATTTGGACTTAAGTTGTCATTTATCCGTTCTTAGGTTGAATCTTGGATTTTTTGAAATTGGTAAAAAATGTTTGATCACGATAACTAAGTCTTTATGCGCATATCGAACATTCAAAATTCTTCTTGTTGTTCAATAAGAAGAAGAAATGCTGATACACATAGGTTTAACGCAGAAAACTAAAACTAGAATGAAAACAAAACAAATAAAAAAGGTTTACATAGAATTTACGAGTTCTCGGACATAATATGTTACTCATCACATCTTTGAGAAGGTAGCACTAAATGATGTGAATGAGATATTGGATCCACCACAATTTGAATGATGTGAAAAAAATGAAGGACAAGGCAAAGGAACTTCAAGAAAGTTTCGCACGAGGACGCACAATGGGGAGCAAGGTAAAGGAGTTTCGAGATGTGTTCACACAATTTAATATGAAAGGATGTCTAAAACCCTTACGATGGCACATTTGAAAAATTAAGAAAGACAACAAGAGGTATCTACAATGAGAGGAGGCCAATAAAAGTAACAAACATGAGCATTACGCAATGTTCGATCAATGCAAAGTTTTGCTCGGCCAGAGCAAGTAATGCTCCACTTGAGCGTTTTCTTTGGTCTAATTTTCGTTCTTTTTTTCTTTTTTTTAGGGTTTAAACTTATACAACGGTGGACTAAGAGATTCGACCATTCGGTTGAGCGATTTTATTCAATTTTTTCAATTAGCTTACTTTATATTGTTTTCCATTATTGTTTGGTCTCTATAAATAGTGGACCCATTATATGATATTTAAAGTAATTTATAATTAACTGAGAGTGTATTTTCTTTTTTAATCCTAGAGATTTAGCTAATTAAAATCTTAGACAGATTTCGATTTGTTCACCGACTTATCAATATTAGATCATAAGTGTTATGGCGTTGGTCGTTGCGCCTGATGTTCTCTATTCGAGTTGTAGTAAGGGTTTAGTGCGTATTTTCTTTGGGAAGACAAAATCTAGATTTCTAATATTCGATTGCTAGTTGGTCTCATTCCAATTTCATCCTTCTAACAATAGAACGTCGATCTAAGATCATATCAAGTGGTATCAAATCGTCGTTCTTATGTTAGCCGATACATTTTCATTTCTATCACTTTATTTTTATTTAGTTTTATTCAATATTAGTTTAGTTTAGTTATTTTTTACCATTTTAGAAAATAAAAAAGAAAAGGAAAAACTCTAAAAAGGATGAGACAAGAAAAAACATTAAAGGACGCAAAGGAGAAAAGGAAAAACACTAGAAGGAAAACCACAAAAAAATTAAGAAAGAAAAGAAAAAATAAATAAAAATAATAAGAATAGAAAATGAAAAGCCGAAAAAAAGGAAGGCTAGAAGAGACATAGAAAGAATCTTTAGGTAAAATTAGAAGCATTATAGCGTAGAAAACATAGTTTATTCACTTAGACATCCATATCTATTTGATATTTTTGGAAATTCAATTTGATTCATTTTTGGGTTCTAAACTAAATCGAAGAGGAAAAGTTGAGGAAAAGACAAGCGAGTGAGTGAGATAAATTGAGTAAAACACTTTTCTATCAGATTGTATGGTTCGTTCATCTTTTTTTCTTTCATATTTTATGTATTAACTTTCAAATGTCTAGTTTTGGAAGTCAACGCGATGAACCACTTTATGGTGAGAGAGATGCTTATGACGATGGACGGATTTAGGCGCATGATGCATAAATTCACCATTGCCAACCAACGACTTTGTCAGACTTAAGAAGGAGAATATGGGGTTCACCTTGAACAATTACAGAGGAGGCTATAGGCACTTTGTAATCCATAATTTCTAGACAGGAACGAGGACGAGTATGCTAAATTTCTAGATAAGGAGTATGATCGTCTCATGAGGGGCAGCCAATGCACGGGGGATTGGATTGGTGATAACGTCAACAACATCGAGATAATGGAGATTGCTATGTTCATTGGGCGAAGCTATGTGGAAGCATATTGAGTGTGAGAGAAGAAACCATAGATCGTTTTCAATTACCATCAGTTATAATTAGATGACTCATTGTATGACATTTAAATTAAGTTATAATGAATTGAAATCCAAGTTATTCACTGGCTTATCAACACTTGATCAAAAGTGTTGTGGCGACGTTTGCTGTGTCTGAGATTCTTTAGTCGGGTTGTAGTTAGGGTTTAGAACGTTATTTCTTCATAATGAGAAGTTCTATATTTTATTATTGCGTTGCTAATGGATTTGATTCCAATTCCATTCTCCTAACAATAGAACATCGATATAAGATCATATCACTAGCCTTTACTCATTTTCACGTTTACCAGCTCCTTGAGCTAACATCAATGGCATAAAGTTTTATCGTAGAGAGTGAGATAGTAAATTCAAAATGAAAGATTACATCTGCAACCAGTATTGAGCTAACGTTTATATCATACTTGTACTTGATCTTGGAAATTTATATCCATGCTTTAGCCACAAAAAATTTCACAAAAGTCATTTAATTGTTAGTGGAGTTAACGATCATGAGTAACCAACCGGTAAAAAAATAATTTTCATTCTTCTTCACTATAGCCTTATATATCAGAAGCCTGATTAATTTTGTTGAAACCTTCAACAAAACTCCTACCTGTAATGAGCTAATTTATTATATCAGTACGTATGTTTGATCATAAAACTTCATTAAAAATTATACGAATATTTTAACTATGTTTTAATTCTTTTTTTTACTTGTTTCAAAATCAAAATATATCAACACGGTTGCATTGATTTAGTATAGCATGATAACGCAATTGATGTGAAATTTTATAAATATCAATTGAATGGAAATGTAAGGGAAATCCTATGGCATTGAAAAATGTAAAGGTTTTTAATGTTCTAATATTTAATCATTTTAAATGTGAATATATAAGATAATGATGTAAAAAAAGAAAAATATTTTTTTATGAATTATAGAGAAGGTTAGAGAATTTTATGGGCTTTGCTACAAGTAAGAAGTGATACGTACACTACTACTAAAAATTGTTTGATCGTCCAGATGAGAAAATGAGTATGGAAATCCATCCGAAAGTTGTATGGAAAGTCCATCTAAAACCTTAAAGCTTTAATACCTTAAATCTTAAATATTAAACCTCCAGAATATCATCCTAAATCATTTAAATTTTTTCATAAAATTTTTTTAAGTATTAAAATAAAAAAATTATAAATGTATTTTAAAATTAATTCAATACTTATGATACAATTAATAAGAAATATAATTTACGCAATAGTAATTAGATGAGAATGTGTTTGTGTCAGTTGTGAGGTTTTCCTCCTTGTTATTTCCTTCTCATTCTATAGATGTCATATTAAATCATAATAGATGCATGAGTCTACCAACTATCGTTTTTATGTCCATTAATTTGCCCTTCGGTCAGATTTTACAATTTTACTAATTGGACTTTAGTTTTTCTTAGCTCTTTTTGAAACTCATTTGGTCTTTTTCTTCTTCTTACATTTGAAGCCCTAGCGGTTAGTTGTGTTGGGATTACACCATGACAAAATATACGACGTGTTGTAGGTATCATCATATACAAAAAACTATTAAAGTTTTAGTTTATATTTGGTGTGGTGTAAACACGAGTTATAAATATTCCTATACCACTCCACCGCAAGTATACGGATCATGTAGTATCAGGATCGATCTCTAGGGACTAAAGCAGCTAAACTAAGAATAAAACTAAACTAAGATGGAAAAGGATAGAGATAGATATGATCCTAAATTTCTAAACTACCCTAAGTGGTGACAACGAAACTAGGTTGGAGATAAAGTCAGATATGGTGAACACTACGGGTGTACGGGATACCGAGAATTTCATAGATGAAACAACTAAGAATCGTAGATCTATCAACTATTCTTGACAACGGGAAATTCATGCCCTAAGGTGAGGAGTGATTCTTCCGAGCCTAAACCTCCTAACCATAGATACGTGCAACCCTACCTTCCAGCAATGATTAACCCGTACCATGGCAGCATTACGTGCGTAATCATTATCCCTAAGATGACTAACCGACCGGTCAAATTCTCATTAGCCAATCTTAATCTACCGCCTAACATGTCCGGATTCATCCTTTAACCTTCCAGCAAAGTCTGAAATCCTATGTCGCTGAGCGGTCAGCACTAGCGTAGGAATGATAATGCTAAGCGTAGAACCGTAAATCAAGAATAAATTAATAGAACTAAGCATTAACGCAAATCATTGTTCATACAATACAAATCCGATATCCCTACCCGCAGTAGGGACTCTACTCACTCATGGAGAAAATAGAAGACAAAGATAACATAACCCTATACATGATATACTCTAAGGAATTCGATGCCTCGACCTTTCCTATCGTGTTACCGGTACAAGGATTGATGCTTCTCTTCTTCTCTGATGCCTCCCGAGCCTTCCAGATGTTTTTCCAGCCTTTCCTTGCCCTGTTCGTCGCCCCCTTTGCCCTAGATCTATTATGTTCCTTAAATCCGCTCGTTTGAAAGTTAGATCTAGGTTGTTGCGAATTACACGGCCCGCTCGGACACAGGTGTTACCCGGTCGTGTTGCTTCATAGTGCCCGATCGGGTGGAAGTCACCCGATCGCTTGGTTGAGCGGTCCGAGTCGTGCAAACTCTCGGGGTAAATTGGATGGATTAATGCCCGAACGGGTATACTTCTCGCGCCCGATCGGGTAAGGCTACCCGATCTTGTTGCCTTTGTGCCCGGGTCGTGCAAGGTGTGCAGATAAAACCCCGTAGGTTTTACCCGAGCGGGTGGATGAATAGTACCCGACCGGACACCCTTGTCTCCTTGAAATTTCTCTTTTCCGCTCGTTGCTCGGGTGTTCCTTTGGATTCTGAAGCTCGATCTTGGCTCTGAGTAGATATATCTTCAATTCATGTGGTTTTGATCAGGAATCCGTCATTTTAAGCTCATTTAGGCCTTGTCGCCTAAAAACCTGAAAACCAACAAAACGGGTGTGTGAACCGCATAGTCATATCGGATATGTAAGTCTCTATACAAGATATATGCGAAAATGGTGCTAAAATCTATCCTAATATTGATACACTTTCAGTGTTATCAATATTATATATAGATTTGTTACATTATTTTTTTTCGAGTTTTTTCTCGATGAGAGACGGTCGAGAACTTTCTTCTTTTATAGAAATTTGAGACACTCAATCGGCAGCCAACTTTTGTTGCTTTTATGAATTTGTTTGGCTTTAACGTCTACCCAAATAAAATTTAATTTCTTATAGGTTGACGCCATTGACTCAAAATGGTTGTATTCATATGAAAATCATTAGGATATTTTTATCGGTAATATAATTACCTCTATAGGATGGTTGTGATATAAATTATATAATTAAAACGATAGAAATTTAAACAAGATACAACATGAAACATAAGTGCTAGGATAATATATGCTAGATGTTGCATGATTACTTGTAAAAAAATTAACAAAGTTTCCAAGTCATTCTATGATATGTCAAAACTCATTAGATCATTTGGAATGTTTTCAGAAAATATTAAAGTTGTATGATATTTTGGAAAGGAGATGATTTATATCTTTTCAATTTGAGTTTGTATAGGAGTAGGAATGAAATCTAAAAAAATATATCAAAGTCAAAAAGTTCCAAAGAAAAATATATTTATATGGAAATTGATTATACATTGAAAAAATTGTATTAATCAAAACATATAATAACATATAAGTTATAGAATGCGCAATACAAATCAATAGAAAAATGACTGTAACATCGTTCAGTTGGAAAGGTTTTAAAACATTTTATCAATGAAAATATTGAATTTGTATACTAAATTCATTTTATAGTATACTATGAAAAGAAGGAATAAAAATTTAAATAGAAATGTTTTTTGTAATGTATCAGCTTATTTTCCAAAGATTTTTTCTTGTTAACACTAATATGAAATGATATCGATTAATAATATTTTTGTGTCTTGAAAAATGACTCCCCTCCTTCACTTTTTGGCGTAATGGAGAATTTAATGACTCATCTCCCCTATAAGCTTAGTTAATGGTCAAATACAAATATGACGGTTGCACCTTTTAACTGGTTTAGTTTCCTATAAAATAAGAATATGAAAAAACTAGACCCGAAGAAATATTTTGTGAAGTAGTACATCAAAGAGGGATAATAGATACAACACTATTTGAAACCACATGAACATGAAATCCATGCATATGTGGCAAAGCAAAACTACTCAAAGTGATAATCTCTTTTTGAGCATTTCGATAGTTTTCAATATTCATTGTTTCACTGTTACACTATGACTATTTTAGTTTAGTTGCCTGTAAGATCACAAAAATAAACAAAAGAAGTGATGAGGGTGAATAGTGTAATTCCTTTTTAAACTTCTTTGGTTTTTTTATGATCTTATAGGCTTCACGTATTAAGGATTATATTATTGAGAAACTTGACAAGTTTTGAGCAAATAAAAAAACATACTTCAGAAAGAAACAGAGAAATTGCTTGGCTCAAGAAGCAAATCACTTGATCGATCATTTCAAAATGAGATGAAAAAATTCCTTGAGCAATCACTCAAATAGAGCGATTAACCACTGAGTCAGTATGAAGCACTAAAATCACTATTTTAGGTTCGCTCGACCCGAGCGGTGACCAACTCGGTTGAGCGGTAAGCCAAGCGAGGGATACGATTTATCCACATAGATTCTCTCGACTAGAGCATTCTCTGACTTGGTTGAGGATGCACTAGATCACGTCAAAGTTAAATTTGACTTGTACTGGAAACAAACGATAAAAAAGCGATTAATTCGAGCTTCCACCTACTCAGTCAAGCATTTTTCGATTTCACTTAATCATTCAATTTTTTAATTATTAAAATGCTGGAGAAGTTTCCTAAGTAGGAGTTCAGCCCTTTATATATGAGGACAGAGGAAAGAGGACAAAAAATAAAGAGTACTAAGACGAAACTTTTGGGATAGTTTAAAAAGTGAAAACTATAAGATTTCTTTTAAGGATCAAGCTACCGGAAGAATCGATTAAAAATAAGGTTATGTTGGAGGCTGATTAAGGGATTAACTAAGCTTTCTTAACCCTTCTTTTTATCTTTTTCTTTCTTGTTGCTCTTTCTTAAGATGTAGATCCATAGGTTTGATCCACATTTTAGGTTAGAGTATTGTTTATTCAAACTCATCATACTTATTGATTGAAATTTTTGTTATATCTTTTATGGCTTAACGCATATTTGACTCTTTTGATTCTTGATGGAACCTTTGAATTCATTGTCATATGGTTTAATTCAGTTGAAGATATCAGATTAAGCTAGATCGTAAGCGTTAAATAGAACGAATGATCATATCAAGAGGTAAATGAATCACTTTATACATGATGATAATGGAGAATAATGCATTTAACATCTAGGTCATTAGATGAGAAAGCTAATGGTTCAAATATTCGAATAGGGGTTTAGACTTTGAGAGAATGTACATTTATTAAATAGTATGTTCAGTGCGTAAGTCATTAGATGGAGAAGCCAATGATTGAAATATTTAAAAAAGATCTAAACTTCGAATGAAGGTAGATGTAGATGAGATGATTGAATTTTCTTACAGAAATAAAGTGACACGTTACAAAATCTTTAATGAATTCTTATACGTTAAAAAGTTCTTGAAATTAGAAGCATTTTTTTTATTATATATGTTTATAATTATAATTTACTTTGCGTAAATATATTATATATGACCACACTTTTTTAACATGACCTTAATTTTTGTGCAATTAGTATGTCAATCCCTCTTAATCTTTGTGTTCGATCCTACTTTTAAATGTTTCAAATCCTTGAAAAAATGTCTAGTTTCGTTATAAATATTTCAACCTTAGATGCAATAGATTACATCAAGGCGACATATCAATATAATACGTATATGTGTGAGTGTATCGATATATTTATTTATATGCTTTCATACATATGAGTTATGTTTCATACATATGTATGAATTTATATATGTATGTATATTTTCGTATATTTAAGGTTATATGTATTTAAAGGTATTTATGAGTGTATAGTTTGTATATGTATATATATATATATGTAATTATATATGAATTCGTACTATATGTATATATAAATATGTTTGTATCTATCTATAAATGTATCTTTACATGATTTTAAAAATATAAAATTTTCCTTAGATCAAAACAAGAAATATTGGATTTCTGGATGAAAACCTTCCTCCCTAATTCCTAATGATTTGAACCAAATATTTCTTTCTTCTCCTTCTCCTCTTTTTCTTCACTCTTTTTCTTACTCTTCTTTTTCTTCTTTCTTCTTCCTATTTCTCCTCTACCTCTTTAACTACAATTTCTAATCTCAAATTTGATTTTCTCTTTTTTTTTTCAAAGATTAACATTAAGGATAAAATTTATATTCGTCCATAAAATTTTTGTTCTTAATCCATCAAGAATTAGGGACAACATATATCATCCAAAAATTTTATATAAAAAAATAAAAAAACAAAAAAGATAGAAAACTTTTCTCTAATCCGTCCGGAATTAAGAACAGGCTTTTTAGTTGTTTGGAACTTCTTTAGAAAAATAGATATTTAAAAACTTAAAATTAAAATTAGAAAATCAGTCCAAAATTAGGGACATATGTTTTAAAAGTATAGAATTATTTTTCAAAAATAAAAAAATAAAAAAATAAGAAATAAAAAGATATTAAAAAGTTTATCCTTAGTCCATCCGAAATTAAAGACTAGTGCTTTAATCATTTGGAATTATTTAAAAAAATATGTCCTTAATTAGTTTGAAAATTAATTATTTAACATAAATCTGTCTTTTATTTGTCAGAAATTAGGGACTAAAAAAGTCGTCTGAAATTTACAGACGGATAGAAATTCATTAGGAATTTTGAGACGGACCTAAAATCCATTTGGAATTTAGGAACATATCACTATTTGTCCAGAAATTCATTCGTAAATTTAAAATTTCTAGAAGGGGATGTCTTATACTATTATTCGATCTGATGGATGCAAATCGGGCAGCTCACATGCCCAGGGAGAAAGAGTCCATTTGGTAGTAAGAGGAGTGTAATTGGCTCACAGTCACACTTTTCATATTCTACACCGTCATATGTGGGTCATAGATTTGATAGGTCCACCGTTGAATATTTAACATGGTTTGAATCAAGAGAAATTGTTTTCTCCTTTATGTTGTTTGTCTCTGACAATTTTTCTATTTATCTCTAATTTTTTTAGTAGTGGATAGTTAAAATATTTATATATCCTGCATTCAGATATCAATTTGAAATTAATTATTTTTTAATTAATCATTCTTAGATCCTCATATTTTTCGTTAATTGCACTTAGGAAAATTACTTTTACAATAATCTCCCACTTGTCCCAAATGTAAATTACCCAGTAATACATTTACGTATCTCTATACACAATCAACTAGGCATATCATATATGCAATATTAAGAGACATGTTCATTCCTAATGGACCAATTCCATTCGTCAATTTTGTTTTCGATGCTAGTAGGATTTTGTTTTCAACATCATAATTTTTTTTCAACATCACAATTTTGTTTTCGATCCTACGACCAAGAACATCTTTTGATCTACACACGATAAAGCTCATTTCTCTTTGTTATGACCTCTTTCATGATTACGAGTTTTCAATATAGACCATGGATAACCACATATCTTATATGTAGTCCATGAATAAATATACCATATATATATATATATATATACAAAAACATTCATGATTAAAATGATATATAATTACCATCTTATTGAAACTAAATGTCTATACATAATGTAAACGTACAATAGTTCTAAATAACGTCTACCCATTGACCTATCCTTGAACTAAGTCTAATATGTCAAATCTCTCAATCATATTTTTTATCCGCGCACAATTCTGAGTGGATCAACTGCGTTTTCTTTTCCACTCACGTTGAAAATCTAAACGTTTCAACGATCTATGATCCCTGGAATGAGATTATACTTCCACATAACATGCTTCGAACTTTGATGAGATCTCAGTTACTAGTGGAATAAGCTCCTTTATTAAATGGACCACATCGAGTTCACTAATGAACTTTTTAATCCAAATTGCCTCCTTTTCCACGTCACAAGCAGTGATAAGTTCTTCTGCCTTAACCGAGTAGGCTACCATTGTCGGTTTGAAACTTTTCTAACTAATCGCTCTACCATTCAGGTAAAACATATAACCTAACATGGATTTACTATCGTCCTTGTCTGATGCAAAACTCAAATTAGTGAATTCTTCTAGTTCTAAACTAGAATCTCCATATATAAGGAATTGGTCATTAATCCTTCTCAAATACTTAAAGATGGTTTTCACCAACTGTCAATGTTCCTCACCAGGATCCGCTTGATATCGACTCGCTACACTTAGCGTGAAGGCCACATAAGGGCGTGTACATGTCATGGTATACATGATATCTCACACCAAGCTTGTGTATGGGATCCTGCTCATGTGTTCTCTTTCATACTGGATCTTAGATTAGTTCTCTCTAGAGAAATAAATTCTAGTGCCTATCAAAAGATAGCCCCTTTATGAATTCATCATGTTATACCATCGCATTATGGTATCAATGTACATGGACTGAGAGAATCCTAGCAACCTTCTAGATCTATCTATATAGATCTTTATTTCGGGAATATAGGCCGCTTCTTCCAAGTCTTTCATGGAGAACTATTCGGATAACAATCTTTTGGTTTCTTGCAATGACGATACACCATTTCCTATTGGTAATATATCATCAACATACAACACTATGAATATAACCTTGCTCTCACTTGCCTTCTTGTACACACAAGGCTTTTTTTCGTATCTAACAAAACAAAATTCAACTTTTCAAATAACTTGTTAAATCGAAAAATCCAACTTCGAGAAGTTTGCTTAAGTCCATAAATTGACCTTTGTTGCTTGCATTCCATACTATCCATGGACGAGACTATGAAACCCATATGTTGAGTCATATAGACCTCTTCTTGGAGTTGTCCATTTAGGAATGTTGTTTTCAAATGTCATATCTCATAGTCACGACATGCCATAATCTCAAATAGACTCCGAAAAGACTTAAGCATTACTATAGGGAGAACGTTTCTTCATAGTCAATGCCTTCACGTTGACTATACCCCTTAGCAAAAAGGTGGCTTCATAGGTCTCCACCTTTTTCCCCACTCCAATATTCATGTGCTAAACCCATTTATATCATATTGGTCTAGAGTTCAGTGAGGGTTCAACCAAATTCCAAACATTTTTTGCCGTCATCGATATAATCTCGGATTCCATGGCCTTCCGCCACATCTCAGAGTCGACACTCTGTGTTGCTTCCTCAAAATTCATGCTCATGAACTTGTGTTGGTTCTGTAGATTCTTGAATATCATTAAGAATTATTTGATCACCGTGATTTCCTTCTCTAAGGATCTGCCTTTCTGAAAAGGTCACGCATCAAGTTACACTTTTTGATCCAAGGGGTGATAGAAATAATATTATGTCGTTCCCTTGGGATATCCAATAAACCGACACTTGACAGATTTGGAATCAATCTTATTTGACTACGGTCTATTGATGAAATTTGGATAACCCCATACTCTTATGTGTTTCATTTTTGGTTTACGTTCCCTCCATATCTTATATGGAGTCTTAGATATTACCTTTCTGGGAACTTTATTTATTAAATAGGCAGCCGCTCCAATAGTGTAACCCATAAGCATATCGTAGGATCTATTATCTCCATCATGGATCGCACCATATCCAATAAGATGTGATTTGTCATTTCCAAGACATCGTTATGTTGTGACGTTCCGGGAGAAATCGACTCCTTAAAATTAATATTTCCCATAGATAATCATTGAATTTGTATTTAGGTATTCTCCACCACGGTGAGATCACAACAATTTGACTAACTTTTATATTTGATTCTCCATTTTACTTCGAAATCTTTTGAACATTTCAAATGATCATCCTGTCCTTCTTTTGGCTAGAAACATACAGCTTACTCAAATTAGTATTTACATCAGGTAAAATGTAACTAGCATATTGTAAATTATCCATTCATAAACAATTCATCATTATGAAACTGAAGCAAAATTTATTTGAAACGATCATTTTCAAATCGACATGGATCCAACATAGAAATTAAAATTATGTTGGAAACAAATTTTAGCACATAAGAAATATTATAGCACAAGTATTTTACCCATCGAGATACGAAAAGAAACACTCCCTATGGCTAATGTCGCAACGCTTGCATCATTTCTGATTTGTGGGTTGAAGTCCCCTTTTTTGTAACCTTCTATGGATTCTCAGCCCTGCAACATATTACAGATGTTAAAACTATTATCGGTATCTAATATCGATATACTCGAATCATGAAAACGTTTTCATGAGTGTCATACCTAATTTATCACCTTTGAGAGATGCAAGGTATTCCTTGTAATTTCTCTTCAAATGCACTTGTTCACACAAGCACTCCGTGTCCACATTCTTACCATATCTATCCTATGCCTTGGGCTTGGTCAGACCACCCTTGGTCGATGGTGACTTCATGGACAAATTTCTGCTCATCGTTTTCTTGGAAGAGGAGCCAATGATCATTACAAGCCTAGTAGTTTTTGGCGCACCTTTGAGTGATTGATTCTCGTAACCAATCAATAAATTCAGCAACACATTTGGATAAGAATCCAACTTTTTAATATTATAATTAACAATAAAGTTGGAGAAAGTCAAGGGAAATGAATGTAGGATTGCATCTCCCCCAAACCCCCTGCCAAACATGTACCCAAGCTTCTCCAGTTGTTGCACAAGAAGATCTATCAACTTGAGAACGTGAGGTCCAACAGGAGTGCTTGGAGCCACCTTGGCCTTGTACAGAGCCTTGGATAATTGAAACCTAGTCATCCCACTCTTGGCCCCATATAACTTTTTAAGATGTGTGATGATGTCCATTAGATCCGTGTTCTGATGTTGACGTTGGAGCTCAGGATCCACGGATGCGAAAAATGATGTACTTGGTGATGATCAAATAATTTATCTACTTCACAAAACTAGTCCTCACATCAATTTCATCGACATCGAGTACTACCATGGTTGGCTTATTGATCGTATCGATAAGTTTCTCGTGCATAAGAACCGACCGCAGGTTTTTGTATCAGTCATGAAAGTTGGTCCTTATCAACTTATGGACTTCCAATTTTGATCGTAGTTATATAGAAGACATTCCTTTTCACTCATCGAGATGATCTATAAGATAGACATAAAAACAGAAATATTAAAGAACATTTCACATAATGGACACGTTATTCAGATATAAACTTCATCCAAATAACGTAACCACTAATCAATACTACTATAGCAGTATAAATCTTATTTCATATTAGTAGTTTCTTTAATCCTTTTAATATGAATGAGGCCCCAAGTAATATGGGTGCATCTCAAACACATTAACTCATTTAATTTTCAATTTTGTTTAACCGTACATCACATAGTCCCCTGTTAGTTAGGTCGCACCTATGGATGTATTTGAGTTCACCCGTCATCCTTCGGTTTCAGAAATTAAGATATGTACCCCATGGTAGTTCAGACGCTTATATAATCTAATCGATGCACTATACAACTCACGTCTAATCTCAAATTATGTGCCTCTTGGTAGTTGGATCGTACCATATAAAAGAGATTCCGACAACTGTATCCACTTATGATGGGAAAGTCACATGGTTAAAACAATTTTAAGCCTTACAACTCAATTATCAATGATTGTTTGCTACTGTGATGTGTTGCTTGGTCGAGCATTCATAGTGCTCGGCCTATTTCCAAGTCATAGAGAAAACGCTCAGCTCGAGCAGTCATTCGCTCCGTCTGAGCGACCATACAGCTTGGTCGAGCAATTATGTAACATGAACAGCTAAACTCGCGTAATACATTCCTAAGTCGAACATTTTTGAACCCGCGAATTTGTTTTGCCCAAGAAATAGTTGCTCAGTTGGTACTCATGACACTCAGTCGCGTATCGCTCAACCAAGATCCAAATTTCATCTAGTGGATTCGCTCGACCTTAGCCTCGACTGAGTACCTACATGTGGCATCACGTGATGTAACCACACTCTATCTCTTACAAAATGCTTGATCGAACATCGCTCAATCAAACCCTAATTCTGTTTTGAAAATTCGATCAACCTCAGTAGTCATACTGCTCGTCCGAGCATCGCACTTTGCACCCGAAACTTTCGTGATTTTCTGAAAAAATTTTATCTGAAAAACAAAAAATTTTGATTTAAAGATGACCATATGCTCTGTTACCACTATAGATTGTAGGATTGTGCGGTGGAAGCATTTTATTATGACCAAAACTTGAGATCTTGTCTGTTTTATAAATTTTTGTTTGGGATTGGTGTTTTTTCAAAAAAATTAAGCAACCAATGGTTCAAATTACTAACCTTTAGTAATTTGATAATGTGGGACGAAGCACCAATTCTATGAAGCCACCAGAAGTAGTCCATACTATTATTGTGCATTGTTCAACGTTTGATGCGGTGGAATCGAGAGAAATCGTTGCTCCTTTGCGTTGTTTGTCTACGAATATTGTATTGATTATCTCAAATTTTATAATTATTGGATAGTTAAGACATATTTATATGTTTTAACTTCATGGATCAATTTTCAATTAATTCACTTTTATTAACAACTCTTAGATCTTCCTATTTTCCGATAATTGTACTTAGGGATATTACTTTTACGACGGATAAGGTTGGAGTCAGTATCATTTGATATATAAAATGAACTATTTTGACATTGAAACATGTCATACTATTCTTGGATGTGTTTATGGTATGACTCTAAGCACTTTCTACTCATATACAAGGTAGATTATATCAATCACATTAGCAAAGAGATCATATCTCAAGGAGATGATACGGTGACTATTGAGATCACCTAAGTTGTTCTTCATAAGCTCCATATGGAAATAATTATTACATTAAGTGTTTAATTATTATAAAATATTGTTTTCTTAACGGGAGAGCGAGAGCAGTAATACATTCAAAACCGATTTGGTTGGCAACCACGTTAGCTAGTTTGTCAAAAAGATTAATGTGATGTTATATTAGACTTGTTATGCAACGTTAACGCTAAACAACGTTACCCATTGCTACACAAGTCTAACATAAATATGCGTAGGTAGTGCATACAATATTCAAGGCAACTTTTTCCATGACCTTCCATTGCTATAACATAATTGTAATGTGAAACCATGACCAGTGACAACACTGAACCAACAGAGATTGCTTTAGAAATGTATATTCTTTATAAAATATATGTTTTGATTATAAAATAAAAATTATTTTTTAGTTTATAAGAAAATATTAATTGATTATTTAAAAAGTCTTCTAATCTTGTAATATCGGTCTGCGACGATGAAAAAGATATGGATCCTGATGTAGGTACAAGAGCGATTCTAGGTGTGGGAGGGGCGAAGTACGACGACGACGGAAGAAAAATCTCTATTATTGATCCAACATCACAATATTTTCTTTGAGTGGTACAAACTCGGTCTTTTGCTCTTCAGTCTTTGTCGTGTATCCATCTACGTCTTGTTGCATGAAGTCCCATCTATATAGTTCACCAAACATGGATTTGGTTATCACCGGCGGTTATGACCGTTCGCCTTAACTCGATTCTTTTTCTTAGGATTGTGTAAGTCTTCCCAATGTTTAAAAATTAATGAGAATTATATTTATATATACTTACATCTTAATATCATTTTAAAAGTTTTGTACCTTTTTCTCGACCTCTTCGTTGTTTCTTTAGCCTTTCCTTAGATCCATGCCCAACATGTTTTTTTATGGATTTTCCACATAATTTTCAAAGATTTGAAGGTCAACCGTATTATTGTTGTTGCAAAAATAATCTATTATTATATATTAATATTGAAAAAGTAATGAGAATAGTTTTAAAGGATATAATTACCATGTCGTAAAAGACTTTTTCCAATGGTTTCGTACCAGATCTATTGCAATGGATGTCGTCCAATTTCTCTTAGATTTTTTTCTCCATTTGAGAAATTTCGGACTAGACCAATGGGCAATAAATGCTTATTAGATTTCAAGAGCGATGAAATTTGAAGGGCACTTGTCGGAATGCATATCGATGAGATAACTCTCTTTCAAGCTCTTGATTAATGATTTGAAACATTTTGTCACTAAATCCTTCCACCAATAATAAATATATTATGGTATTAGGATTTTTGATATCATTCTTGCTGAAATAAATAAATTCTAAAGTTAATATAAATAAATTAATAAGAAATATTGATTAATAAATTTGAAACATTGTAGAACTTACATTATATACAATCCACTAATATTTATTTGATGGGATGTGGCGTAAACATCCTGGTCGTGTATGGTCCAAATTAGTTGGTCATGCATCAAGTAATGTTAAATGTGACTACTGCATCGATGTCGAATCTAAAAAACAAATTAATTAAATAAAATTAAATCTATATGAATTAAAATTAATTATAATTTAGAACTTACCAATATATTTGGTTTACAATTTAGATTTTGAACTTTCTCAAAATCTTTGGCATCTATCATGTCCATTTCCACTGCAATCAGTAATCATTTGTAACCCATCAATAACATCTATTCAGTCAAATAGTATCTTATATCCTATCAATATACATAATAAATGTTTATTTACCATCTTATTTTTCATAAAATTTATTTTATTTCATCTTATGGGATGATCTACACTATTTTAGTATGAATGAATTTATATCATCCAACAGTATCGACACATGGGCATGTACGCTAATCGGGTTGAAAAGATTATACAAATACAGGGTTTCTATGCTCGAGTGAACTTTTCGTTTGTGTTCCAAAGGTTTTGCGTGGCTTGGGTGGGAAACCCTTGAACCGAATATATTCTCTATTTTATGTGCTCGACTAAGTGTTTTCAACTGCTCGATCGAACAAACTTTATTTTTCATCCCAAGGTGAGAGTAATTGAACCATTCCGAGCCAATGTTATTTGTTGTCTCCTTCTAAACCTCTGGCTTAAAACATTTTTAATTCCTTCAAAATGTAAGCTTAAAATTTCTTGGCATGAACCATCATGATTGGTCATTGAAATGCAACATTATATATTCGCTCATCGATTGATTTCATATTTATTTATTGTTGGTGTAATGTCCTCATCATCTTCCTCTTTTGGATTTTTTTACCTAAAATTTAGTTCATCTGAAGCAAAATTAACTAAATGATTACGTTTAAATATTTTAATGATGTTATACTCACGACACCAAGGTCATATTGGTAAATGGTTTTGTTGATATGCTTTAGTACTTTAAAAGGCGGAATATCAGATATACCCTCGTAGGGCTAAAACGCTTCAAAAATACCCTTCCCTAAAATAATTATTTAATCGGAAAAAAAATGGAGAAAAGACAAATTTACCTTTAATTTTCGAACGTGAGAAAACCCGCATTCTGGGAGAGTAAAAGCCAAACCCGCATTCTGGGAGA
>CM071875.1:3185089-3209745 GCA_036759665.1 Gynandropsis gynandra
TCACAGATCCATGAATGATCCTCTGGCAGCGTTATCCAACGTCGTTTGGTGCTCATCTAAAATTCCGTTATAAAAAGTTTGGATAACGTACCACTGCTCAAGACCATGGTGTGGACACGGTTGTAGAAGATCCTTGAATCTACCCCACGCCTCAAACAATGTTTCTCCATCTCTGCATCTAAACGTTGTGATTTCCCCCCCTCATCTGAATCGTCTTGCTCGGAGGAAAGAAACGTGATAGGAACAGTGTGCAGAGCTGATCCCAAGTGGTGATAGATCCGGCGGGGAGCGATTGCAGCCAAGTTTCGCTCTTCCCCCAATTGAGAAGGGGAAAAGACGCAATAAGATCGCGTCCTCTGAGACTCCGTGAATTTTGAATGTACCAGAAAGCTCAAGAAAATCTCTGAGGTGCTGATGGGGATCCTCATGGTTTCCACCCATGAACTGCTTCTGATAAAGCATGTTGATCATTGTTGGCTTAATCTCAAACTGTTCTCTTGCAACAGCAGGCATCCTTATGGCTGTTTGCACGTTGTTCATGTTCGACACCACGTAATCCCTTAGACGACGTGGTGGAGGAGCCTGTGGTTCTCGCGGTTGAGGCACGAGTTGCTGTTGCTGCATCCGTCCATTGTCGTTATGATTATCCATCTCTCGTTGATCTGAAGGCTCTGCAAAGGACAAATAAAGAACGATTTACGTAGAAAGAACGAAAGAAAAGAAAACAAAAACAAAAACGAACAAGAAAGACTCTAGGCTCGAATCTAAGACGTGTGGACAATAGTCCCCGGCAACAGCGCCAAAAACTTGATGCGTTCTCAAAGTTAAATAAATAACCTATTCTTAACGATAAGACAAACGTTCTAGGAATCCAGTTTCATCACAAGACTACCGAAACCAACAATCAATCTATCTATCATGCAATCCCAATTAAGTTATCTAAGACAGACGATCCTAATATGATATCTACCATCTCTCGAGGCATAGACACGTGATCCAGACAAGTTTCCCCCTACTTTCGTGGCTGACACCCTGAACTAAACCCATAAGAACTATGATTCATCCGTTTTACCCTCAACCGTTGCTACCCTACTTTCGTGGCCTAACCTCGGTTGTTCTAAACCTGATCTTCTAGGACTAGAATTCTCCTTTTGATCCTTCTCCTAATCCCTAACACATGCATCTACGTGGCCATCACAAACACAAGTAAATTCAAGCACTCAGATAAAAAATAGATAAACGAAAACGGGAAGATGCATTCAAAGATAAATCAAAAGATGGTTCTGGGATAGCCAAGGGCTAATCCCTTCTCCTAGAACAAACAAACTACTCGCTCATGCGTCTGTAAACAAACATAAACAAAATAGAAAGTTTAAGGAACATGAAAACCAAACGAAAGCGAAGTGTCGGGTTGATCTCCAATGCTCCTCGTGTGCCTCCTCGCAAGAATCTCCTTCTCCTTCTCTCCTAAACCACGAACTAAATAAAGTATGCTCCAATGTCGTCCTCTAGCCTCCTTTTATGTCCTTAAATTCGGTTTACTTGTTGCCTTAATCCCCCCATGAACTTCCTTTTATTTTAAGTTAAATTAACTTAACTTAAGTTGCTGCCGAGGTGCGCGACCCGCTCGGGCGGTCAATGTACCCGCTCCGGTACGGCTAGGTCGGACGCGTAGGGTCGCGATCCGCATGGGGTGCCCGATCGGGCATGATATGTGCCCGCACGGGTATGAGGCATCCGCTCGTGCATTTCCTTGCCCGAGTCGTGCATGAATTGCGCACCAAAATTTCCGTAGCTCTTGCCCGCTCGGGTGTGAGTTGTGCCCGATCGGGTGGTGGCTCTTCATGCTAAATCTCGTTCCGTTTATCCCGTGATGATCCTCGATGTTGGTACTTAGCCTCGTGCATATCTTTTAGCTCCGAAATGAACCGAATACGCGTAAAAACCTGTAAGAACATGAAAACACGAAAACAAGTAAAACGGATACGGAGTCATACATAAAGCAACACATATATATCATAAACATCTATAAAATCGTGCAAGAAATACGTATGAAAACGAGATGATCACCTTCATTTCTCATCTTCATCTTTGTTTCATCTCCACCTTTTGCTTCATCTCTCGCATTCGTCATCTCCTCTAACCTTTGCCCTTGTCTTGGTCTAATATCGTCCTTACACGACTTCTATTTCTTATATATTGTTTGTTTTATGTTATTTATCGTCTAATGTTTGATATTGTGAGTTTAATACTTATAAATATTTTTTATAAATACTAAATTTTATTTATATATATATGTATTTATAAAATTAAGTATTTTATAATTATATTAAATAAAAATAATATATATATATATATATATCTGTCTAGCCCGGCTAGACACCGCCCAGGCTCCGCCTAGGCGCTCTGGGCGCTAGGCGTTGGGTGTCCGGCCGCCTAGCGCTTTCTTGAAATATGTAATACTATATATATAGTGAAATCACCAAGTTCTCCCAAACAATGTTGGACTTCTGAGTTACCACAAAAAGACAAAATTGGAGTCATTTTTATTTTCTTAACAATACCCCACAAATGACTATCACATTTTTAATAAAATACAAGTGAGAACGAATGAATGTAGGAATTGAATTACTTAAACATCAATATATTTCAATTGAATTGACATGTACTGATGTGAAACAACAACGTCAGCCAGTGGAAGTGAATTACTTCTTGAAGTTTCAAAGGTTTAAATTGAGACACCCACAACACGATACGGTTGCAATGCTTTTAAAGGCCAGGCGTTTTTACCTTGGTTTTATAAGTGCTCTAGAAAGAAAACTCAATCTCCTTTCATAGAAGACGACCCACCTTCACACACAGTTCAATAATAACTTCATCAAGTCTGTCATTATTATATACCACTCAACAATAGAGCTATGAAGTTATTATGTCTTTTAGATTTTCTTATCATCATCCATCAAGTCCTTCAAAAGAACGCTCAACCTTTATAGCTATGGAATAATTCTTTCTGACTTACATCTCAATCAGCCATCAAGTCCTTCATAAGACCACTCAACAACTAGAGTTATGGAATAAATCTTTCCGACTTACATCTCAATCATCCATCAAATCGTTTATAGGACCACTCAACAACTAGAGTTATGGAATTATAACCACAGAATAAGAATGGACTGAAGTGCATAAAAATTTAAGCCAAAGGTTTAATTCCAATTCTTTGAGAAGATTCTTGAATGATTCTTCATGATCATCCTTTTGTTAATAAAGGATCTGCTAAATTTCTTTCCAGATTTTTTCACAAACTCTAAAGAGATCACTCCATCTTTAAAGAGATGTTTAACTGCTCCACGTCTTATGTGAATGTGTCTTCTTTTACCGTTATACACATAACTTTTTGCAACTCTAATGGTAGCTTGTGAGTCACAATGTAGTGAGACATGAACAAAAGACCCCCACAATGGAATAATAGGTTTCTCAACCATTTAGCTTCTTGACCAGCCAATTCAAGATTGATAAACTCTGATTCCATTGTAGATCGAGCAATATAAGTTGTTTTGATGATTTCCATAAAACAACTCCCCCACCTAAGGTAAAGACATACCCACTGGTGGAAATCACCTCATCATTATCAGTCGCCCAATTTGCATCACAATAACCTTCTGATACTGTAGAAAACTAGTTAAAGTGTAAGTACAAATTTATAGTTTCCTTAATGTTTTTTTAGCAATCAACGAAGTGCATTTAAATGTTCCTTATTAGGATTATGAGTGTATCTAATCAACCTACTTACACAATAAGCAATTTCTGGTCTTGTGCAGTTCATGAGATACATAAAACTTTCTATGATTTTAGCATATTTAGTTTGTGTTTTTTAAGATTTAATTCTCGGATCACACAGAGTTCATAGAGGGAATTCGTCAAAACAATCAAATTTTTTAAGAATCTTCTCAACGTAATGTGATTGACCCATATAAAAATCATTTTCAGTTTTGTAAATTTTAACACCAAGAATGACATTAGCTTCTCTTCAGTCTTTCATGTCAAAATGAGATGACAAAAACATCTTGGTATTAATCATTACTTTTATGTTTGAGTCAAAGATCAACATGACATCAACATAAAGGCATATGATCACACAATTAGACCCAAATAACTTTGAGTAAACGCATGAATCTCATACATTCACTACATAGGTATTGTTTACTAAAGTACGATCAAATTTTTCATACCATTGTTTAGGTGCCTGTTTTAGACCGTTAAGGAATTTTCATAGCTTACACACTTTATTTTCTTATCCAACTATGATGAATCCCTCTGGTTGTTGCATGTAAATTTGTTTCTCTAGGTTTCCATTGGAAAAATCGTTTTTACATCTTTCTGATGAATTATCAGCCCTCGGATAGCTGAAAGTGCAATCAAATATCTAATGGTAGAGATTGTAGTCACGTGAGAATAAGTATCAAAATAACCAATGCCTTTCTTTTGAATTTATCCTACTACCACTATTCTAGCTTTAAACTTTTCAATTTAGGTTCGGACTAAATCCTTTACATAATTCGTAAGGAGTTTTATCTAGATTTTTGTGAGGAACTTTGTTAAAAATATAACATGCGAACATAACTGCTTCTCTCCACATATTGTTAGGCATACCAAAATTCAATAAGATATAATTCATCATTTCTTTTAATGTCCTTTTTTTCCGTTCAACTATGTCATTTTGTTGAGGTGTATATGGTGTAATAGTTTCGTGAATGATACTATTTTCACTATAAAATTCTTCAAGAAATTTCGTGTAATGCTCACCACATTTATCAAACCAAAGTCTTTTAATCATTTTATCTAATTGATTTCTACCTCAGCTCTATATTTTAAAAATATTTGAGCAGACTCATCTTTTGACCCTAATAGATAAATTTTGTGTATCTAAAAGAGTCATCGATAAAGGATATATAATACTTTTTACCACCTTTTTTCAACGTGTTTCTAAATTCAGCTAAGTCAGAATGAATCATTTCAAGTATTTTGATGCTTCTCGAAGTAACTTGTTTAAAAATGTTTCTTGGCATATTTCGCTTTAACACAAATAACACATTTTGTACATTCATGTTCGTTTGATGTGTTTATGAGATTCATATTTATCAACCTTTTAATAGAGCCATAATTCACATATCCTAGCCTACCATGTTACAGATAAAAAGATTCAAAGGCTTAAGTAGAATTAGAGTTACTTCCATTTGCAATAACAGAAAAAAGTGTTGATGACAACCAACCCATCAGACAAATAACCCTTTCCCACAAAGTCCCCGTTTTTTGCTAATATCACTTTATCACCTTTAAAGACAATTTTTAAACTAGCCTTATTCAACAAACTACCAGAGACTAGGTTCCTACACAATGATGGAACATACAACACATCCAACATGGCAGAATTTCCCATGAAGACATGTTTCCCATCTGCGACATCATGGAATTCTAGGAAAAAATCCTTGTCGGAACAAAAGTGTCTCACTGCTCCAATGTGTAGTAACCAATCAACTTTGTTTTCCAACAAGTTTGCCTCACAATCACCGCCACAATTTTCTCATCCTTTTAAGCAACATTAACCTATGAGACATAATTTGTGTTAGATTTATTATTAGGTTTTTTGTCCTTTTTGTTCTAGCATTGTATGATTGGTGGTCTGCTTTTCCATATTCATAGCAATGCAGAGCTTTTTCCTTAGCACTCTTGCCGCAATTTCTTTTGAAGTGTTGCTAGTTTGAACCTTTTTTAAATCTCTTTTCATTAGCTTTAAACCTATCATTCTGTGTAGTAGAAGCCTCGATCAAGAGAGCTTTAACCGAATGTGAAAAGACGATGTTAAGAATATCTTTCTGTTGATTAACCTCCTACATTTTCATATGATTGATATGCTCTTGGAGTGGCAGATCATTTTTCTTGTGTTTAAGATGACACATGTACTCAGACCACGAGGGAGGGAATTTCTCGAGAAGACCCTTTTCTTTTAGAAGTTTGCACATCTTCATACCTTTGCTAAGTACATCCGCGACAAGGTTTTCGTACTCATGGATTTGATCCATGATAGTTTTTCGTCGACCATTTGAAACTAGATCCATTTTCCGAATGTCGTACTTCTTCCGGTTGGAATCATCAACGCTGTGTTTTATTTCCAAGATATCCCAGATCTCTTTGGCATGTTTGTGCTTGACAAAGATGTCAAACAAAGCATTAAATATATGATTTAAGAGATGATTGCACAATGTTTTGTAGTCCTTTTCAAATTTCGCCTTTGCTTCCTCATGTGTATTCTTGGCTTTGTCGGTTTAGGGTGTGGCCTGAGGAGAGGAAGGAGTAGTTTGGGGAATCGTATTTTCTTGAACGTTCGTGTAGAGGACGTAGTCGACATCCAACTGCTCGAAGAAAATAACAAGTTTTTAAGACGAGCGACGGTAGTTCATACCATCTAGCGGTTCCAGTTTGGAAAGGTTAGATAGTGATCTTAGTAGGACGAAAACCATCATTAAGAGGAGGGATGCACTTTCAGATTTGGTAGAATTAAATAGATAGAACCTTAATTGTACTGTCCTGGAAAATGTATTTCGACACGACTGTGGTGTAACCAGCGAAAGAAATGCTCCCAAGGTAACATAGAAACCTCCTCGTACACATGCACTCACGAAGAGGAGGATGGAATAACAATCAAAATTGTAAATCTCACTTGTATATAGATCGATAAAAATATATGTTTCAATCTGATGTTTGCTCGATAGTTTACTACAAATTAATAGGCAAAACTAACTCCTGAAAATCGACTCCTCAATAGTAGCCACATTTTGCCACTTCAGTTGATTTTTTTTTTAAAAAAAAAGTCTTTGAAAATTTAAGGCATTTTACGAAAAATATATAGCTGAAAGTGTAAAATCTAGCCCAACCAACCTAGCGTGTCTGGGTGGCGACGTCGTCGTCGGACGTGTGTCATAATTTTTCCTTCCACTTGCTCTTTTTGATCGTAATAATATACAATATTATATATCTAGTGAAATCACTAAGTTCTCACAAAAATGTTGGACTTTTGAGTTACCATAAAAAAGAAAAAATTAGAGTCATTTTTATTTTTCTCAACAACTTGCACACTTCTAGGAACCCTAATTTGTCATTCTCACTTCACCCTGAGACAAACACATATTCAAGCCATATTATAACAAACTCAAATTCAATCAATTTCGTTTGTTTTCCGGTTTGCACAAGTAACAAGAGAATGATAATGGTTATGGGATTTCAAATATTAGCTCATAACCTCTAAAAGATAATTAGAGGTTTAGTTTGTGGACTTTAGAGCAAAGCACTAAGCACAACAGCACCAACCAACGCACAAGGAGGCATTTGTCAAACAAAGACACGAAGGAACTAATAACATGCCAAGGGAAGCCCAGGTAAATCTTAAGTAAAACTGGAAACTGCGACAAGTTAAATTGAAGATTAGAATCCATGTAGAATACTACACCATTTATAAAACTGTTTTAGGGTAATATCTATGGGTCATTAAAGTGAAGGTCATGTTGAGGTCGAGACATTTGTGGAAGGTGGTTGCAAATAGGCTAAAAGAGAAATCAATGATTGGAGTTGTCTCAACTGAGGAAGAACAACATAAGACTTTTGTTGTCAGGAATGAGTTGGAAGCCAAGGACAAAACAACTCTCCAACTCCTTTCTAGTACAATATCATAGAAGATATTTGGAACACATTTCTCTATTTGTGAAACCTGAAAGGCAGTTTGGGACTTTGAGACTTATTAAGAGAAAGGTTCCAAAGAGATCCAAAGTTATGGTTTTTCTTAAGTTTGAGTTTGACCTATACAACAAAAGGGATCTTTCTAAGTGAGTGCAAATGCATCGATACTCCGGAGAAAATATAGAATGCAACATTCTAAAGAAATGAATACACCACTCACTATCCATGGGAAGAACATTAAAAAAGGAAAGGAATTGAGAGAACATACAACTTATCGAAGTATGGTGGGAGGCCTTCTCTACCTTGCTGCAACAAGGTTGTATCTCTCATTTACAGCATTGTGTGGGGCTATGAATCACACAAATGCTCAGTAGACTGCTGAGACTCGATATACATCACCGTGTGGGGCTATGAATCATTCAGTTTGGTTCAGAAGGTTATTCGATGAATTGGATTTCAACATGTAAAAGGGGATTACGATATACTATAATAATATGTCGGCTATTGCTATTGTAAATAATTTAGTTCAACATAAGAGAATCAAGCACATACAGATTAAATATCATTTTGTTTGAGATGCATGGGCTAAAGATATATAGAGTCAAGATTCATATCTTGTGATCTTCAACTTGCGCACATATTAACCAAGCCACTAGGTATGAAGAGATTCGAGGAGCTCAAAAGCATGATTGAAGTCATGACTAGGTCGATCAAGAGGAATATTGATCACCATGACCAACTCAGACATAGTCTTCGACATAATCAATCATAAATTAATAAAGGATAGCGAGGGTTTGTGAAAGTGGAATGAGGAATCAAGAATGGTGAGTCGGCTCTCAGTTTAGGATACAAGCCAAAGGATTGAAGCAATAGGACCAACAATACATGGAAAAACTTTATAGAACAAAGGAAAAGACTACGCGGTCTAGAAGATTGAAACAATGAAGACAAAGTCGGCGGCCCAAACAGAGCATGAAAAAAGTGATACATGCCGCGAGACATAGACTTCAAGTTTCACATGAGGAATATGTTATACTTGATCGCTTAAGTAAGACTCTTCGGATTGTGGAGGATCTCTTAACTAGACTAAGAAACTTTTTAAGAGTTTTTTTGGTTGACGTCGGATGACGGTGAAGGTTATGATCACAAAAAGGTAGAAGTAGCTCCATGAGATTAAGAAGATGGATAAATGAGGTTTAAGCGGAGCAAAAGACACCAGAAGAGATCTGAAATCCTATTGACACAGTAAAAGAAGGAGTTCCATTTTTCCATGAACAAGTTGAAGACATGACTCTTGATGAACGATATAGAAGAGATCAATTTTATTTCTTATCAGATTCAAGATGATGGTTACAAATGGGATGAATTCCTTTATATAAGAGAGATTCCATATCAAAATAAGGAAAATGAGTAGCCATTTTATCGGGGATCCTTTCTTTTCTTAGTTGTAGCCACACCCAATATCCTTTTTATCTCTTATGTTGGCTTGTTTGAAGTTTTTTTTGTTCTTCGTCTTATACTCTCTCGAATGTTTTCGTGTAGCCTTTTGATCAGCTCAAATTTTTTCTCACCATCCATGCTGATTTTTCATTTGCTTGGTAAGTCCGAGAAGTCTAAGGGAGTGATGGGATTGAACCCTTAAACGACCTAAAATGGTAAGCACTTAGTTATAGAGTGTTGTGTTCTTTTGTAGGCAAACTCAGCATGTGGCACGCAATCAATTAACTTCTTGGGGTATCATCCAATGCAAGATCTTAGCAATGTCGCTAAATAACGGTTTATCATATGTCTCATAAATGACTTAAGAACTTTATGTCACGTTCTGATACCATTGTCTTGGCTAAGTTGTGGATGTGCATGATCTTTTTAAAGTAAAGGTTGCAATACGTATTGCATTGTTAGCCTAAGAACATGATACGAGGTGTGACATCTTGAAAAAAATATCAAGCACAACAAAGATAGATTCTTTATTTAAGATTTTTGGAAGTTCGAGAACAAAATTCATTGACAAATAAGTGCATGGATAAGCATGAATGGATAGAGATACATACATATCATAGGGATGGTCATAGGACTTGTCTTGGTTACACATGACACATTGTGTGCAAATCTGACCGATATCACTCTATAGGTGTGGCTAGAAGAAATGCTTTTATATGGTGGCCAAGGTCATCACCACGTCATATTGTCCCATGGGAGCCCGTTCGTCTGCATCTTGAAGCACTAACTTGCTCATTGAGCATTTCGAAATACAAAGTCATCCTTCGCCGAAAAGGTAGCCATCGTGTATGTAGAAAGGTATGTTAACTCCTTCTATGAACACTTGGAATATCTCTCCAAGCTCTGAATCCGTTGATACAATGCTTTGAAATGTTCAAACCCAAATTTCATAGCTTCCATGGTAGTGATGAGAGCGTGTCGCCGTGATAATGCATCGACCACCACTTTTTTTGCCTTTATTGTACTTGATGATGTAGTGAAATGACTCGATGAATTCCATTCACTTGGCATGCCTTCTCTTTAGATGGTCTGCCCATTGAGATATTTGAGGATCTCATGATCAGTGGATGATGAACTCCTTCGCCAGTAGATAATGTTGTCTCATTTCTAAATTTTGGACAAGGGTATAGTGTTCCTTCTCATACGTGGGGTAGTAAAGTGTGGTTACATTTCATTTTACTGAAATGTTCCATGTGACATCGTTCTTGAACTAAGATTCTCTAATAACGATCTCTGAGGCATCACACTCAACATGAACATCTTGTTAAATTTTGGCAATGCTGGTGAGGCTCGCCTGAAGCATCTTGAATGCCTTAGTTTGTGCCTATTCTCATTCAAATGCCTTGTCCTTCTTTATAACCAAGGTGAGTTTTGTGACTATGATGCTGAAGTTTTTCACAAACTTGCTAGAGCATGAAAGCTTCGTACATGTGAAATAGTGGTCGGTGTGGGCCATTCTTGTATGGCCTTGACATTATCTTTGTCTACGCGTAGCCAATATGAACTCACAACAAAGCCTTGAAAAGCAATTTCATCAATGTTAAAGGAGCACTTCTTGAAGTTTGTATAGAGTTATTCCTTTCGAAGAGTTTCCTGCACTCGCTTAGTATTTACTATGTGACCACACAAACATTTACTATAAACAAGAATTTCATCAAAGTAAACAATAACAAAATTACCATTGTGGGATCTAAGAACATGGTTCATGAGATACATGAAGGTGTTATGGGTATTCAAAACTCTGAAAGGCATGACAGGTCATTTGTACAATCCTTGTTTCATCTTGAAGGTTGACTTCCATTCGTGGTCTTCTCGCATGCAGACTTTGTGATATCCGCTCTTAAGATCGATCTTTTAGAAGAATGTTGCTCCATTCCATTCATTAAGCATGTCAACCAATCGTAGAATGAATGTCAGGTATCTAATTGTGATGTTGTTGATTGTCTAAAAGTCGACAAAAATCCTCCAAGTCTCATCCTTCTTTTGTACAATTAGTACAAAAACGACACACAGCCTTGGACTTTCTCAAATGTCGCTAGCTTTTGGACTTCCCGTTGTAGGTCCTTTGTCTCCTTGTGCTCATGCAGTATGTTGGCTTATTTGAGAATGGTGATCCCGTGACAAGTGATCGTTTCATCTTCATACGTATTTCTTGCACGATTTTAGAGATGTTTACGATATAGATGTGATGTTTACGTATGATTTTGTATCCGTTTTACTTGTTTTCATGTTTTTATGTTCTTACAGGTTTTATTGCGTATTCAGTTCATTTTGGAGCTAAAGGACGTACACGGGACAAAGTACTAAAATCGAGGATCATAATGGAGCAAAAGGGACGAGTATCGATAAGGACTAACATAGCCCACGCGGGGCATTCCCCTGCCCGCGTGGGCTACAACCTCCAGCAAACTCAGTACGGTGCGGGGCACTCCTCAGCACGCACGGGTCTTCAAGGCAGTCCTCAGGTCGCGCGAGGCACACCTCAGCCCGCGCCGGGCACTTGTTCCAACAGACACAGCACAGCTCGGGCTGTGCAACAGCCCGAGCGGATCGAGCACCAGCAAGGGAGCCCGCACGGGGCACACACTCCAGCCCGCGCGGGTCGCGTCCGTCACCTGTAGAAACAAGAAAAGGAAACTTGCGGGAAAGAGGAAAAGAAAGTGGGTAGTTGCTTACACAAAAAGGAAACATTGTTAGAGAAGAAGAATATGAGTTATATGGCTGGAAAATAGAACGGAAACGTACCCACTTACTCAAGAATAGAAAGCAATGCAAAGAAGAATGGAAAACTCACAAAAACAGCAGGCTGCAACAAAGAGGAAAGAAGGGGAAAGGAAGTGAACGACCAAAGAGGAAAAAGAGGAGAAAAGGAAAGAAATAAAAGAGGAAAGACAAGGATGAGAGCTAGGGTTCGTTCATTTAAGTTTGGAAAGGAAAAAATAGCCGTTAGAGAGAGAGAGTGCAGAAGGAGTTGCAGAAAGAATTAGAGAGAGAGGAGTTGTTCGTGAGAGACTTGCGGAGGAGACATTCAAGGGGCATTGGAGATCAATTCAAGACTTCGGTCTCGTTTGGTTTTTATGTTCTTTAGACTTTCTACTTCGATTATGTGTTTCGCTTTTGAACGCATGAGCGAGTAGTAGTTTTGTTCTAGGAGAAGGGATTAGCCCTTGGCTATCCCGGAACCACTTTGATTTATCTTTGAATGCAATTTCCCATTTTCGTTTATCTATTCTTTATCTGAGTGCTTCATTAACTTGTGTTTGTGATGTCCACATAGATGCATATTTTAGGAACTTAGGAGAAGGACCGAAAGGAAAATTCTAATTCCGGATAATCAGGTTTAGAACAACCGAGGTTAGGCCACGAAAGTAAGGTAGCAACAGTTGAGGGTAAAACGGATGAATCACAGATCTTATGGGTTTAGCTTAAGGTGTCAGCCACAAAAGTAGGGGATAACTTGACTAGATCACGTGTCTATGCCTTGAGAGGAGATAGATATCATATTAGCATCGTCTGTCTTAGATAACTTGATCGAGATTGCATGATTAGATAGGTTGATTGTTGGTTTCGGTAGTCTTGTGGTGAAACTGGATTCCTAGAACGTTTTTTTCACTGTTAAGAACTCTTTAGTTTATTGTTTTTAGTATTTCATTCCTAAAATCAATATTTCTTTCGATTGCAAGTTTGATTCGTAGTTTGAGTTTAGGTTGTGTTGCGTAGTGTGGGATCGACATCTAGAGTATTACACACGTGTCGTGCACTTGCGGGTAGTTTAGGTTAATAATTTTTTAACTTTGAATCGCATCAACAAGGTCAATTTAGTGTTCAATGCCTCGTAATTATGGCAATCTGGTTGGAATCTCCTCGAGAAACAAGTCATGTTACTTCTCCAATATTTTTTTGATCTCTAGGGAATACTCTGTTGTAGCCAGGCCTATCAAAACATCTTTTTAGATCATTAGTATCAAGGATAGAGGAGTGTTAGTGTTACCTTCCTCTTTTTGAGGATGAAAGAGTAGTAGGTTTTTCTACCATGATGTGTTACTTTGCGGTCGATTCGCCATGGTAATGTAGTAGGATATGTATCCGACTTGAATTGGCTCTACGTCTCAAAGTACATCATCGTGATACTTGCCTAGGTTGAAGAGCATGGTTACTTGCTTGGTAACCTTAAGCCTTAAGTTCCCTGTATTTGTTGAGTCATTATAGCTTGTATGGAAATGAATGCTTTTTTTTGTTCCAAACCAAGCTTTTTCCACTTGCAACGTAAGTACAAGAACCGCTATCTATGATGAATCCACATACCTTATTCTTAACAAGAAATTTGGCGTGGAAGATTATTTGGCCTTAGTTCATCTCTTAAGAGTTCACCATTGTGCTCAAAATGCGTCTTGTCACGAGTAGTTCTACATTTTCTGGGTATTCAATCTCGTCACTTTCACTTCATTTGGGTCTTCCTTGTTTAAATACTTGTAATCTCTAGCACTTAAAACATATTAATTCACGAGTACGAATTGACTTAGAATGAATGAATTTGTTACCTTCTCCTTTGATATCTTTTGATTTCTCCGGAGCTTTACCTTTGGAACAGTCATCCATTCTTGATTTTTCCATCATTCTCAAGTGATGTCTTTCTGAACATATGTGTTGCGTCCTTCCTAGACTTTTTTCTTGCTTCACATGAATTTGTTTGCAATTTGGTTCAACATATTCAAAATATATTAGTTTTGTCTATTTACCTTTCTAGCAACATGTTCTTTAAACCATCAAGAAATTGAGCCATTACAGTTTCTGATGCTCGAATTCATTAAAATATTCCTTGAGATTTTGACTTTGGTGGGTTAATTTCTTATATCTTCGTTGTAAATCTCAATAGAGGTGTGGCGGGATATACCTTTAAAGCATGATGGCTTTCATTTCTCAATAGAGGTGTGGCGGGATATACCTTTAAAGCATGATGGCTTTCATTTCCCAACATGTAGAGACTTGTTCAAGATGCCTATGACATCAAGTGCTCACCTCTCATTCCCACCAAGTGAGAGTTTCGTCTGGGAGTTATGCCGCTATATACTGTACCTTTTTACGTTCCGTGTTTATGTAACATTAAAAAATATTGTCCATATGTATTTCCGAATTGAGATATGATTATGGATCAACACGTCCAACAAAAGTAGTTGGTTTTCACTTTAATTTCTTACCATCTGTTTTTTTTACTTTCTACGAGGCGGTTCTTCACTAATTTTTCCTTGTCGCGAATGATGTAGCATAACTGTGGTCATCAGGGCAACTCTTTATCCTCTTCTCTAAGATTGGTCCAAGATTGTGTTTGATGTTCTCATCGTATTGGATGAGAATTTGGTTGTTACGCATCTTTCATGCCATTTTCGTGAATTGTTGGTGCACCACGGTCGGGTTGCCTTCATTGTTCTTCTAGGCGAATCACTTGTGACTCCATTCGCTGGATCATTTGCATAATCACATCAAGTTGATTATGGCATTGAGAATTGTCTCCTCGCTCCATCATATTCGTTGATTATATATTGTTTTGTTTTAATTTCAAACAAGAAACAAGAACAAACAAAACAATTAGTATAAAATGAATTTAAAAAGATAGAAGATTACACTTGGTCTTTAATCCGTGCTTTGATACCAAAATGATACGCGCCTTGAGACTGAGAACTCAAGATATGTATGAAGAATTTGTTATACTTGATCACTCAAGTGGGACTGTTTGGATTATATATGATCTCTTGATTGACTAAGGGCATTCTTCAAGAGTTCATATGTTTGATGATGGATGATGGTCAAGGTTACGATCACACGAGATACAAGTAGCTCTGTGAGATGAAGAAGATGGATAAATTGAGTTTTGGAGGAATGAAAAACACACAAGGGGTGTGAAAGACTCTTGATGCAGTCGGAAAATGACTTCAATGTTTCCCAGATACGAGCTCTTGATGAACTGTTGATAAGAGAGAAACTTTATTTCTTATCAATTCAAGTGTGTAGTTACAAATGAGATGGATTCCTTTATATAGGAGAGACTTAATTTCATAATAAGGTAAAAATCACAAATCAATCTACTAACCGTTAGGACGATTTTCTAGCTGTTGGAGATCTTCAAATTAAGAAAGTAGATGATATGGACAGATATAGATCAACTTGGGCGATTTCTGCCCTTCCTTATTGTTTTGCATGAGCCCCTTAGTTTAAGTGGATTGGTTGAGGTCTGGTTTAATAGAGAAAACCAACACAAGTCTCCAAAGAGATGGGCCCAAATCCTACTTTTGATCCATAATCTCTCGTACCTCCTTTACTATTTCGGCTACTTTGTTCATCAAGCTCTAGTTCATCCACGTGTGAGTAGATTGTGGTAAAGTTATGTTCGCTTGGTTTCTTAAGTTAGTTCTTTTTACGTGTGACCGTTTTTAAGTGTGATGTCCTCATCACAAGGTGTGGTCCAAAGAAGAAGCAAGCCCACATGAGCCAAAAGCCTAGAGCAAGACAACTGACCGGAATGCATGAGGATTGAAGAACTCATCCATATGAACCAAGCGAATATTGGTAAGTGAATAAATGTTATAAATGGAAAAAAATAGTAGCCATTCTATTAAGTGTCAAACAAAATGATGGCTCCGCCAACTATGGCATCATGAGAATGACCTTTGAACATATATTTTTAATGAAATGGGAAGAGGTAAGTGTGACTTGCAGCACTTCCAAGAACCTAACTTATCATTCTTACTTCCACTCGAGACAAGCACATATTCAATCCTTATTGCCAAAAACTCAAATTTAAGCAAGTTCTTTTCTTTTTCAGTTTGCACAAGTAGTAAGAGAAGGATTGTGGTTATGGGGTTGCAAATATTAACTTATAACCTCTAAGAACCAACCACAAGCCAAGTTTATATGGGTTTCAAGCTCCAAGTTAGCTCTGAATCCTCGAATCCTAAAGATAAGTAGCATCATCCATCATAGCGTTAAATGAAACATGACACATCGAGGTCCATGATACTTTAGGAAAAAGATGAGGGAACAAAGGAGATCTAGGAGCCATTGCATAAAGAAACAGAGAACCATTGAAACATTGAATTGAATGAGATCTTTTTTTTTCATTTTTTTCATTTAAAATCCTTAAAGTGGTTGTAATATAATTGTGATCCACCTTTTAAAAAATCAGAAGATCATTGGCAAAAACAACTCAGTTGGTGGGCTATCAAACCGGTCACAATGTCCCTGTCTAGATAAGCTAAAAGACGTTCCATGCTTGATGAAAAGATACGAGAACAAGAGATCTCCATACCTCAAGCCTCGCTTGTCTTCGAATCAGATGTGATTGTTTCATATAAAAGAAACTTGAATCAAATTGATCAATGTCAATAAGGTCGATAGAGATTTAGTACTAAGGAATATATTTCAATTAGTTGGTTATTTACTATGATTCTATATAGGGGATTCATTATGAGCTATAACGTAAACCAAAATCTACTTCCATAAGGGTACACTTCAATATTGAAATTGATCATAGAGACTAAGTTCGCAATGAAAACTGATGAGAGCAAGACCTTGGATGTAGCAGAAAAAGCGCAAGGATTCATAATGACAACTAGAGCAAAGAGGCTTTAGATTTTGCTCACTCGCATGGTCATTGAAGAATTTGTAACTGCATTATTGACACATCAAATCATCATGGATCAAAGACGTGTGATCCTATTATGGGTTAAGGAAGTCAACTGTGATTGTTTAGCCGAGCACACTATGTCTAGCCTGAGAGAGTGCTCTCCCCTAATTACAAAATAAGGACATCAATCCCTCAGTTCGAACAACTCTTTCTCTAATTTGAGCAAATTCACTATATTAAGGGATAGCACGGGATTGTAAAAGACACTTGAACAACACTCGATCGAGTACTTGCTCGACAAAGCATTCAAATTTTAAGATCTTTCTTGTTTGAAGAAATTATAAAGGATGTTTTTATATTTTTTATGATTTATTAACCCCTGGTACGCCATTGCAGACAATTTAACGACTAACTAAAAATCTTATAGTATTTGAGATTTAAGTGTTCCGAAATTTTTGTGGTATCATTTCATTGATTGGAATTCCATAATCAAGTTGAAGGGTTGAAGCAGAGATTAGGCGTTTAAGATTGTCGAAAATTTTTCATATTTTATTTTTTGTTCATTATAAGATTTTAATTCTCAATTTTATCATTCCATGCACAAGAATAGTTGTCTAGGTTTAATATCATTTGGAATCTGCCAATGTTTGTTGAATTCTATGATGCTGCGAGATGATCTTTCGGTCATCAACCTATGACTTGACCAGGTGGAAGACAAAACTTCGGGTACATGATGAAAAACTAACAAGGGTACCACATGCAACTCAAAATCCACATCCATGGACATGGACGCATATGAATACGTCAAGTTCATGGAAGATGAGGACGATCGGGTGACAAGACCCAATCAATGAGCATGAAACAATATTGATGAGACACATTAGCGAAATCAAGATGATAATTCTGATGTTCATTAAGCACAGCGACACATACGCTTATTTGTTGTGGGAAAAAAGCACGAAGATGGTCTTTGATTACCATGTTAGTCTCGATACAGTTCAGCGACTGCACACTAACGTGTTTGTCTGATAAAAGACTCATAGTCAAGCCTCATGTGCGAAGGACACCCAAAAACCACACATAACAAACTTTCAAAACCCAACCCTACCCGTACAGGCCCCCAGAATAAACTGGAACTAAAACACACTATCACAGTCCAAAACAAAAAGTCGCGTGTCCCATGTGAGTTCTTCTTCCCTACATTGCATCAAACAAGCTTATCCTATCTTTAACCATGTGTTCAACATTGCCTCACCTGAAACCGGGTTTTACAAATCTTTTTGTAAAGTGCATGAGTCATGACTTTTATACATCTACAGAAAACTATCTTTTACCAAAATACTAAACACCATCAGTCTAAAGCTACCACTACCTACAACTGTAAAGTCTCACATTTTGAACAACGCCTTAGCACTTCTCAAACATGTACCACAATTGCGCTCACTTTCTTTCATCCAAAGCTCCACCACAACTTTAAATTGATCCATGAACTGTTCGCGACAGATTTAATCGGTACACCTAGAAGGTTTCCTGACTTATAAATTATCCTATTTTTAAGATGCACCAACTACTAAAACGATGACATAGTCATGTATGAACAAACAAATCTATTAATAAAGTGTTTGTAGAGGAACAGAAGAAGTTTAACATTTAGTTCGGATTCACCTTTTGAAGGGGGTAGAAAGAAAATGGGTTGCGGAAAGGGGTTTCTTTTGCTTTTTAAAGTACATGGAAGAAAGCTTGTAATTCGAAATTAATCAGGGCATGAGGGATCCACTAACCATAAACAAAAATCATTTAGATATAGGGAACCTTACTAACTCTCTTCCATTGCATCGCTTGATTGGCTTGAAACCGAGTCTTCGAGTGCCTCAAGGAAAGATAGCACAGTGAATTTGTCTGCATTGAATGTTGCAGCCCATAAACCGTATTGTTTAATAGAAATTGCAACGCAAAAAAAGTATTTAAAATGAAAATTGTAGATTACTTGGTGCTTTTGTTTTCACACTTACATTTACTTGGGTCAACGCCAAACTGCGACAAGTCTATTTGTCCTGTTCGAAGTACCTACAGCGATGAAAAAAATGTCAGAACAAATGAATGCCTAAAGAAAAATTTTGGAGGCAAAAATAGAAGCATTGTTACTCATGCGTACGTATGTGAATGAATCTACTTGTTGACGGAAAGGAGGACACTGTAACAACTCCAGTAAATCCTCTGGCTTACGATGATCCTGCAACCCAATTCAAAATAGAAGTCTCACAATTAATATACCATACAAGAAAGAGAAGTGCACACTGTCAATAACAAAAATTAAATTAAAAGTTCAGTCACAATTACAATGATAACATGGAATACAAACAACAATCCTAGACATCTAAATATCATTTTCGCATATCATACACCATACATTAATCTCATTCACTTGAAAATATTCGTAACCTCAGGGGATAGACAGATTACAGAAAGAATTGCACAGGTACCTCATGTGGTTATAACTCAGAATAATTAAGACTAGCAGATACCTCAGGTAAGTATGATGACAATCGTTCTTCTACCGGTAACTTCTCAAGCAATGGCATAATTAATTCTGGCTTCAAGATATCCCCTAATACAAAGCCTTCAAACAGTCGAAAAATGGGAAGATGAATCCAAGGATGAGGTAGAGCAATAACATCCGATGAGAAATAAGATATGATATGTGCAATAAACATAGTAGGAATTTATATAGAACTCTCAATCAAATACAAAATAGACAACTACAGCAAATGATGCTAAAAATCATTACCTTCATCTTCATTTCCAGGCATACCTAATACAGCATCACCAAATATAAATGAATCAGAACTAGCAAAAACACGAGGGAAAACAACCAAAATATAGACAATGGTGTGGTAATTCATACATAGAGCTCATACTCAACCGAAATATAAATGATCTAGTGACTTTTCATCATAAATATACACAAGTTCGGCATCATTCATTCAATTCAACACGTCTTTAACCGATCCTTTTTCTCAATCAACAGCTTAAATAATGAATCTAACTTATACATGTCCTTATCAAATTCTCCTAAATATACACATCATCTTAATTTAGCCTGATCCATCCCAACACATACATAATCATCCATACATATACATACACATGTATATGCACATATAAACATGTAAATACATGAAGCCCTACATGCACATATAAATAAATACACTAACAAGCTAACTAAACATGCACATGCGCCATATTAATGTATGCATATGTATGTGTATGTGCATGTATAGATATGAAGTGTGTAATATTTTGCAAGTACATTTGTGTATTTTTATATACGTGCATGTACACAGATGTGTGCATGTGTATGCCCATGCGTATATGTATATAGTTGTATGTGCGAGTTTACCTGTACATTTATGTATGAGCGTATATAAATGATGTATGCATATGTTAAAGTGTATGTATGTGTATGTACATGTGTACATATGATCATGTATGTGCATATGCATGTATATGTAAGTGTATATATAATATTATGCATGGACGTGTGTGTACATATGTACGTCGGTGAATATGATCAAGTATGTAATGTGATGGATTAGCCTAAATTAAGGTACAATTCTGTATATCTAAAATGAAATTTTTCATTGATCGTATCATGTATAAATTGGATGACTCCTTGAATTTATTTTCCACATCACATTCCATGTCAGATTATATGTCAGGGAAGTTGACCGAGGAAAAAAAACGTCAGGTACAGGCGAGATGTATCCACAGAATTATGACTTATTCGTGTATATTTAGGATGAAAAGTCAGCAAAGAGATTGTGATCTTTTTATATATCAGATCCATGTGTATATTTTTTGCTGATTTCCAAAATATACAAGGCTTATGATGTAAATAGTAGGAATATTAGGATATCGAGCATGTACCTACAGGCCCAGAAGAAAGGTTGTTTAGAATCCTTTGCAGGTCTGCCAGCTTAACCGGTCCTGATGAAGATGTCACATCACTTACTTCTGTAGCCAAGTTCGGAACAACCAAGTTTCCAGCTCTACGAAGAATAAAATTATGTCAAAATCCCATCTATGCTGCACTACATATCATTTACATAGCCACAAAACCTTTCACGTCGCCAAGAAACTTGCTAGGACATACAAAAAGGCAGATAACCTCCAGCAGCCATGTCAAGTAAAGAATGAAGACTGCTCACAAGTGGAATGTCAAGTAAAGAATCCCACAGATTCACAAAAATAAGTACGAAGACATTTTCAAAATTCAAGATTCTAACCATACGCAATCAATCTGTTAAAAAACGGAATGCCAAATGACCAGGACTATGCATTCACAAGCGAACGATCACAGCATAAAGATAATTTAACCAGTACCTTGATGAGACATCATCCTCAGCCATGTCTTCGGTTTCCTCTGGAATGGCAGAGGCAGAACCATCTTCACCTAGAAACTCTGGCATACAGGAAAACTTATTAGAGGGCTGAATAAGTTTCAATGTTCGGCATCTTAAGTCTCCGTATCAGGAAAATTCACCATCCAATTAAACAGTAGTCGCTGTGCATTAAGTTAGAACAGAGGAGCTGAATTTTTACACACAAATAGACTTAAAAGCGAGACAATACTAAAAGTTAACGACTACGTCCATTTGGCTTTTTGATAAAATCAAGCGGAAACATACTGAGTGATCATGATAAGTTGAATTCCCAATTGAAACAATATCGAAGAATCTCAAAGATAATTTTAACTGAAGACAACTACAAATGCAGCTCTCTGTTATGCTGCAAGATTTGGATGACTAGTGATGCAAAACTTCAATCACGAGTTCACTCTACTAGGTAGGGAGATGTTACATGCCTAGTGGTTGATTTAGGTACTGATTGACTGTGTTGCACAACTCAGCATCATCTTCGGGTCTAGGCTCCTATAAAATAATTCAAAACAATCATTTATAGAGATTAATACCGTAAAAAAAAAAGAGAGATCTAGTAAAGATAACACACACACATATGAAACAAGCAAGCTGACAGCTGACCTGCATCCAGAAGAAAAATTTACGGTCATCACTGTTAAACTTCAGAATATACACCCTCGCTGAAGATTGATTAACCTGAGAAGATAAAACGTTAATGTGCTCAAATGGGACAAAAGATCACGATCACAATGAAAAATATTTATGCATGCTATAACTTCAGCTTAATTACCTTCTCGAATACAGCTTCATCAGGGAAAACAATTTGATCCTAGAAACGATAAAGTCAAGGAGAAAACTTCATAACTGGTGGAGAGAGTAGCCACGACTAAACAGCTCTCATATACATATCATAACAATACCAGACATGTGGAATAGACAGAAGTCTCCATTGCATAGAACTTATAGAAGTTAATAAGCTGAATTCAGCTCTGAACCTGGAGAAACAAATTAATTGGTAGATAGGATGCTTAAAGTCGGGATAGCAAATACTCTAACTTTCTTTGATAAGATGAGAAAAGGATACATCTTCTATGACATTTCTGCCCCGATCTAGCCACTGGAAATGAACCAATCCCTCTTCGCCCTAAAAATAAGGGAGAAAAGGAAAAATTAGGTTCATTCTAGAAATTGTCTAGAAAAAAAGAAAACTAGTAGTTAAGACTCTTAGACGCCTTAGATTCTTGAATTGAACAATGAAAATCTTCACATTAGTAAAGTAATATTTCTACAAGGAGCAACTAACTTTTGGCAAATCAAAATCAAATAATTAAGAGCTCGACATTACTCTAGCTATGCGGACAAGTCCCTTTCTTGAATCAGGGACAACTGTTGTTCCCTGCAAAGACATCTTACCTGCACGAAACTCCAACATGACTTCCTGCCAAAGATAACCATAAGGTAGTGAATAACGATGAAGAGATGGAAATAATCAACAACCCAAGAAATGTAAAAAACAAACAACTTTCCAGTCCTTTTGACCTAAGAGAAGGCATATCCTATTCAGCTCAGTGTACTGATCAGATACTATTCAGAAACTATTTCAGATCAATTATCTGATTATATGAGGATGGCTCCAAAAGGCTGTTCAGGAGGTTTCCAGACCGTATACTAACCTCAAGGACTAACATCACACTAGAAAATAGTTCTCCTAACAAACACAAAAAAATATAAGCATGTAGAAGAAATTCCATAACTAATCAAGAAATATATTCCTAAAGCAACAGAAGAAGGAAGTTATGAATAAGAGCACATAACCTGATGAAAAGTCTAACTACCTGCATCACCGGAAATGCTTCACCAGAACCCATGTCTCAGACCTCTTTCCAGCGAACTTCATAGAAACCAAAAAAGTAATCAATGTCAAATGGCGTAATGAACATTAAAAGATGAAGTGCAGCTTCATGATCTTACATACTTGCCAGTACTGCTACACAGAACACCTCCGTACACAAGCCAGAGCAAAGATTATTAAAACTCACAATAAGATGAATTTCTACATTTGTTCCACAACGAAAAGTAAAACCCGATATCGGGGATCAAATTAGGAAATCACAAGGAAGCTAAGACCAAAGTTAAACAATACTCCAAAAGCAATTCAATATTACTACTTTCTCTCGTAATTAGGGTTAATGGTTAGAACTTTTAGGGTTTAGGAACGCAAACTCGGAAGTCATCCACCCCTTCTCAAGGTATATTCTCAATCCGTGAAAATTGCAGTCGTATAACCAGAACAACCTAATCGCAAATAACATTGTTACAAACACGAAACAACAGAAATTTCACAACATCAAGCACTATCAATGAGATCGATGATGAAAGCTAAACCTAGTTCTTCTATGGGCCTTGATCGAAACCAAGTCTGCATAACCCTAAAAACAACAAACAAGGGACCGTATATTCCACATAACAAGAAAAAGTATTCACCAACTTACAGATTGCGAAGATTGAAACGAAAAATCCTCGTAGCGAATCGATTGCCTGAGAGAGAACACCCTTAACCTTCCTAATTCTTCACTCTGTTTTTCGGCTCGGTTCCCTTTCCCTTTCTCTCTTTGTTCTCTTTTTTATACACCTCCGGAACGAGTTCCACCTGGATTCACGGATTCGTAATATTACTAAACTACCCTTGTAGATTTCGTTGGGAGGGTTTTTATATTCCCGATCCCGGACAAGGGCGCTAAGCCACGTTGGTCTGCAAAATGGATTAAGCACCTAAGTAATCTTGATTGTACAAACCACACCCTATTTTATGAAATTATTAAAATAAACCCCACTTAAATTGTTTGAGAGATTTCTTCCTTTTTCCGACGTATCGTACAAACCACACCTTAATCTTCATAATTTCCTCTCGTAAGATTGCCATACCCCCAAGGCCCCCGCCTTGATCTTGCAACCCCTACGAGATGAGGTTATTGATAACGCCACCACACCAAAATAGAATCGCACTGATGACAATTTAAACCAAGAAACTAAAATGACAAAACATTTTTGAGGTCTTAATGTGCGTAGACTCAAGTAATAAATTACCTAGACTAACGCTTCCGCAAGAATACGGATCGTGTAGCAACTAGGGTCGAACACAAGGAATTGATGCAACTCTAAAGCTATTAGACTAATGAGTAAGACGTGTAAAATCAATAGTAGACGGAATGCAAATGCAAACTAAACTAAACTAATGATAGGAATGACTCAAAGACTAACCACCATAGGTATCGAGAGTCGCACAACGATGCAATGAAGTTCTAACAAGATCATTGGTCTTAGATACTATCACGAGTTCAGGGAATTCAAGCTCTCCTATAGGAACTGACTGGCGTAGACTT
>CM071875.1:3213042-3258167 GCA_036759665.1 Gynandropsis gynandra
AATTCATTTCAGCTATATCGGCACTCCAAGAGTTGATGTTGTTCATGTTACCTTGCAAAATAAAGAACAAAATTCGATTAAGCTCCAAGAGGTAGATTTTTTTATTTTTTTTATTATTTTTTTACTCTATAAGAAAGAAAACAAAAACGAAAAACAAATGAAGATTCCGGAAAGGACTATGTCTTAATTCAAAAGTATCCGCAAGAATACGGATTTTGTAGCAACTAGGGTCGAACACAAGGAATTGATGCAACTCTAAAGTTATTAGACTAATGAATAAGACGTGATGAATCTAATGGTAGAAAGAGTGCAAACACAAATGCAAACTAACTACACTAAAGATGGGAATGACTCAGCGACAAATCACCATAGGTATCAAGAGTTGCACAACGATGTAACTAAGTTCTAACGAGATAATTGGTCTTAGGTACTATCTTGAGTTCAGGGAATTCAAGCTCTCCTATAGGAACTGATTGGCGTAGACTTGTCCACTATCTAGCATGCATATACCAATATATCTATTGCGCATCTTACATACATAGACGCATTACGACCGCTATCCTAATTCCTAGATCCAATCGATTGACCTGGCGTAGATTTTAAACCGATTAAACCCTAAATCATGGCTAAATTCCAAAGTCTAATGCCCTGGTGTAGATTTATTAGACTTCTAACATCATCAATCAAGTGTCGTACAAGTATTGAAGCATTAAGATCAACCATGAAATCTGAAAACATGATGAAATACCGAATTCATTCATATCGAGTGGCGTACAAGTATGAAAGCATTAAGATCCACCATTCATTAAGCACAAGACTTCATTACATGTTGGCAATACTCTCTAACCTATGGCAATAGATCTACTTGGACATGAACTCAGGAAACGAAACACAAAAGAAATCTAAATTCAACATAGAAAGAGAATAAGAATGCTCCCTATTCATCAACCGATGTCTTCAATAGATCCTCCATGCTTCAGATCCCTCGTTCTGTCCTTCTCGATCTCTCCAAGTGTGTCTTCTATGTCTCTGAATCGTCCCCCCTCTTTTCTGGTTCGAAAACTCCTTTATTTAGATCAGATTTCTCTTAGTTTGGCCGTTCTAAATCTTAGGAGTTAGTTGAGATAAACAAGGACCCGATCGGGCACAGCCTTTACCCGCTCGTGCAGGCCTTGTGCCCGATCGTGTACACCCATTTTAGCCCGAACGGGCACTCGTGCCCGAGCGTGCAGTTGCTCAGCCCGAGTAGGGTAAACCTACGGGGGTGTTTGGTGACAATCAGCCCGAGCGGGCACTCCAATTCCACCCGAGCGGACACACATGCCCGAACATGTTTCTTGAGCACCCGAGTCGTGCAAAGCTACGGGGTTGTCTTGGCAACAATTACCCGAGCGGGCGCACTTCCAATGCTCGAGCGTGCATGTCCTAAGATGTTGTTTCCGCTCGTTTCGCTCGGTGTTTGAATGTTCACTTCAATCTATGGCCTTGCACAAGTTGAACCTTGTCACTCAACTACGTTTTCAGGGTTAAATTGCCATCATCTCTCGTGTTTCTCCTCATGTCTTCGTTTCCTATGCAAAACATGAAATGTAGATGAAATCCTCGAATAAACTCGATAAATGAATGAAATCTAAGTAATCTACTCAAAACTAGACCTAAGAATGATATAAAAACTACAACGGATTACATGTAATCAGGTCTATTTGCAGATGGTCGAATTAGAAGCTCACTAAACAAATCGTCAATGGTAGAAAAAGAAACACGATAGTCAGTGGACCATAATGCGGATTTATCAAAGGATTCGGATGACATGAATGAGAATAGGTGGGAAATAAAAATCGCATATTTATTCCACGGCTAGAAAAAATCACCCAAAGCTTATCTTATTCCACCAAATCATACGCTTTTTTATTCCGAAGATCTCGAATGGCTAGAAAATATTTCCAAGCTGATCATTGTTAAGCACACAACACCAGTCAAGACCATAGCACCAGACACCAAAACTAAAGTCTCGGGAGCAACTTCCATAAACCAACCTCGCAAATCAATTACAGCAACATTATGCCTTACTGGACCAGCCATGGCAGATGACAAAAATCCATTACTCCACCCCACAACAAAAGCACCCAATCCACCTACGGCCAAGCCCACAACAATCTTCATCGCCAGCTCAACCAATGACAAAGCTTTTGAAGATAACGGCTACCAAAATATAGCATTATCTCTACAAAACCGATATCATGTTTTGCAGAGCATCAGTGACATTACAACTTGAGCAAAGATTCCCTTCTCCTTTTGTCCTCACTAGTTTTCTATTTACCTATAAAATGTAATCCAAGCAACCATGTAAATTGGTGCCCATGAATGAAATCATTTTCTCATTTTCTCCTTTTTGTCATTATGGTATCAGAGTCTAGGATTAAACCTTGAGCTCTGCATATTTTGTTTCAATATCAATCATGGAAGATCAAGAAAATTTTCCTTTCCCAGTTAATGTTCACATATCCAATTTCGTCACCATAAAGCTAGATGATACAAATTACCTTCAATGGAAAACTCAGTTCGAGTCTCTCCTCACCTCCAAGACCTGATAGGTTTTGTCACTAGAGAAACTACTCAACCACCATCCATACTCACTGTCACAAATTGAAATATTGTTACTCAAACTCCAAATCCCCTATAGCTCTCATGGAGGAAAACTGACAGACTTGTTAAATCCTGGATATGCGGCACATTATCAGCCGATATCTTTCTTGACGTCAGGAGGGCTCTAGCAAAAAACTTTAACGAAATGTCCAATTCCAGAGAGTTGACCTACTTGAATCATTGCAACTCCTCACAATTGAAGGCAAAACAGTCTCCGAATATTTAAGTGAGTTCAAATCAGTGTGTGACCACCTGCATTCTATTAGGAAGCCTGTACCAGAAAATATGAAGATTTTCAGACTCCTTCAAGGATTAGGTAAAGAATATGAATCCTTTACCACTGTTATTTACACATCAATGCATCGTCCACCTTTCCCAACTTACGAAGATGTAGTAAGCCAGCTTATGAGCATAACCTTACAATCCAGAACCCACAAACCACCTGAAATCAATCACCACCAAGCATTCAACACCCAAACACAAACACCAGATACTCCTTCTGCAACCCGTACCTATCAACCTAGAAACTTCAACCCAAGACGTTATCGACCATATTACAGATGCTTAAACACAACCTATAACACCAGAGGCAGACAACCCTTCACATCTAAAAGAAGGGGGTTCATCCAACAAATTTACTCTGCCTCACCTCCTCTCCCCAACAACTCCCCAAACCAAAATACTATTACAAAATCAGTCTGCCAAATTTGTGGATGTTCAGGCCACAATGCCCTGAAATGTTGGCACAGGTTTGATAACACCTATCAAGACTCGAACATCCCTCAGGCTCTTCACACACAAGCAACGACTGATGTTTTTGGCTCAGAATGTATCTAGATTCTGGGGCCACCTTACACATGACCAACAATATCAATCATTTTCACTCCTCTCAGACCTACACTGGAACAGATAATGTCATGGTAGGTGACGGATCATACCTTCCCATAACTCACATCGGTTCCAGCTCCATACCATCCACTGTAGGTAAGCTACCACTACATAATGTAATTATAGTTCCTTCCCTCCAAAAATGTTTGCTTTATGTCTCGCAACTTACTTTAGAGTACTCATGATACATTGTTTTTTATACTAAAAATGTCTTTGTAAAGGACTTAAAAACTCAAGCCATCCTGGCCGAAAGTCCCAAGGTTAATGGCCTCTATACTTTAGATACTTTGACTGCTCAGGCACTATATTCAATTAGACATAAAGTTGCAACTGAAGATGACTGGCATCTCAGACTTGGACATGCCAACAAAGAGGTTCTACACCATCTTCATTCAAGAGGAAAAATCCAACTTATTTCTGGTTCTTTAAGTTTTTGCAATACTTGTCAACTGTAAAAAAAACTCTAAACTTCCATTTTCTTCAAGTATGTTTAATGCAACTAAACCTTTAGAACTTTTGCACTATGACTTATGGGGACCTTCTCATGTACCCTCAATTCAAGGTTTTCGTTATTATGTTGTGTTTATTGACAACTATTCTCGGTTTACCTGGATTTTTCCTTTAAAAACTAAAGCTGAGTCATGTAGCACGTTTATATCTTTCCAAAAGACTGTTGACTTGCAGAGAGTTCACCCGCAAAATGTTCTTACAGCATCTCACAGACAAAGGTATTACACTTAGAATGTCTTGTCCTTACACTCCAGACCAAAATGGAGTATCAGAAAGAAAACATCGACACATTACTAAACTAGCCCTTTCAATGATGCTCCACACCAAGGTACGTCTTTCTTACTGGTTTGAGGCATATTTTACTGCAACCTATTTGATTAACCTACTTCCCTCTATTGCCTTACAAGGAAACATCCCTACAAATAGTTACTTAATCTTGAACCTGAATACAATCCCTTAAGAATATTTGGTTGTTCTTGTTTTCCATATTTAAGACCATATGCTTCTAGCAAATTTGATCCTAGATCATTACATTGTGTCTTTCTAGGTTACAACAACAGGTACAAAGGGTACCGCTGCCTCTAACCCCCAACTGGTAAGATCCATATTGTAAGGCATGTTGTTTTCAATGAAAAATCCTTTCCATTTACCTCTATATACAGATCCTTAGTGCTAGAATATAAGTTTACTTTAACTCAAGCATGGCAAAAAGTAAATCAGGTATCTTACTCCTACTCATCCTCTGCACACCCAGCACAAAAACTTGTTTATCAGACCCCAATTACAGTCTTAGAACCGCAAGCAACTCACCCTACAGTCACTCCTTCCTGCATCACTAGTCAACATACATCCGAAACCAACACACCCCATGAGTCACTGTCACCACCCTCACAATCATCAAATGACAACAAGATCCAAAGTAGGCATACCAAAACCAAATCCTAAATATGCCCTCCTCACAATCACATATGTACCCTTTACACCTAAAACCATCAAAATTTCCTTATCCCATCAGGTCTGATATTCCTCTATGTGTGAGGAGATCCAAGCATTAAAACTAAATGATACATGGGACCTAGTACCACTTGAACCAAATATGAATGTCGTAGGTTGTAAGTGGATATTCAAAGTAAAACTCAAACTTGATGGAAGCCTAGATAAGCTTAAATCTATACTAGTAGCTAAAGGATTCCACCAAACTGAAGGCATAGATTGCTTTGATACCTTTAGCCTCGTAGTTAAAACATCCACCATCCATTTAGTATTAAGTTTAGTTGTAACACAACAATGGTCTATTCGTCAAATTGATGTCAGCAATGCATTCCTTCACGGCACTTTAAATGAAACAATTTACATGGAACAACCACCAGGCTTTGTAAATCAAGAACTCCCTCATCATGTTTGTCGCCTAAAGAAGTCACTATATGGACTTAAATAGGCCCCTAGAGCCTGGTTTAACACATTCAGCTCATTTTTAATTGATTTTGGTTTTCATTGCAGTTCTGCCGACCCCTCTTTATTCATCTACAGAAGAGAGACTTTCATCCTCGTGCTTCTACTTTATGTTGACGACATAGTTTTCACTGGCAACTCAGATACACTTTTTAACCTATTAATAACCAAACTGCACTCTAATTTCTCCATGAAAGATCTCAGATCTCTTCATTATGTCTTAGGGATTCAAACTCAATATCATGAAAAATAGGAAAGTGGTTAACGTCTATATATATATATATACACATATGATTAGGGTTTAGAAAAAAATTAAAAGAAAGAAAGAGGCAGCCGTGGGTTGTATCAACCGAGAGAGAGGAAAAAAAAAGGAAAAAAATATAAGAGAAAAGGAGGAGGAAGAATTAATTGGAGATATTTTCTTCACGATATACGTGGGTGAATTCTAATCGAGATTGTGGTAAATCTCTAGTTAATTTTGTGATTATTTCCTTAATTCGAAGATTTATATTATGGAAATTTATTGATTGAATGGATCTATGATAGGAAAGGATTGATTGGTGTTGTTGCTAGCAATATTAGCCAGAATCGTCAAATCATCGGGAAGCTAAGGTGATGATTTTCTCCAACCACCAAGCATTCAACACCCAAACACAAACACCAGATACTCCTTCTGCAACCCGTACCTATCAACCTAGAAACTTCAACCCAAGACGTTATCGACCATATTACAGATGCTTAAACACAACCTATAACACCAGAGGCAGACAACCCTTCACATCTAAAAGAAGGGGGTTCATCCAACAAATTTACTCTGCCTCACCTCCTCTCCCCAACAACTCCCCAAACCAAAATACTATTACAAAATCAGTCTGCCAAATTTGTGGATGTTCAGGCCACAATGCCCTGAAATGTTGGCACAGGTTTGATAACACCTATCAAGACTCGAACATCCCTCAGGCTCTTCACACACAAGCAACGACTGATGTTTTTGGCTCAGAATGTATCTAGATTCTGGGGCCACCTTACACATGACCAACAATATCAATCATTTTCACTCCTCTCAGACCTACACTGGAACAGATAATGTCATGGTAGGTGACGGATCATACCTTCCCATAACTCACATCGGTTCCAGCTCCATCCCATCCACTGTAGGTAAGCTACCACTACATAATGTAATTATAGTTCCTTCCCTCCAAAAATGTTTGCTTTATGTCTCGCAACTTACTTTAGAGTACTCATGATACATTGTTTTTTATACTAAAAATGTCTTTGTAAAGGACTTAAAAACTCAAGCCATCCTGGCCGAAAGTCCCAAGGTTAATGGCCTCTATACTTTAGATACTTTGACTGCTCAGGCACTATATTCAATTAGACATAAAGTTGTAACTGAAGATGACTGACATCTCAGACTTGGGCATGCCAACAAAGAGGTTCTGCACCATCTTCATTCAAGAGGAAAAATCCAACTTAGTTCTCTTTCTTTAAGTTTTTGCAACACTTTTCAAATGTCAAAAAAACTCCAAACTTCCTTTTTCTTCAAGTGTGCTTCATGCAACTAAACCTTTAGAACTATTGCATTGTGACTTGTGGGGACCTTCTCTTATGCCCTCAGTTCAAGGTTTTCGTTATTATGTTGTGTTTATTGACAACTATTCTCGGTTTACCTGGATTTTTCCTTTAAAAACTAAAGCTGAGTCATGTAGCACGTTTATATCTTTCCAAAAGACTGTTGACTTGCAGAGAGTTCACCCGCAAAATGTTCTTACAGCATCTCACAGACAAAGGTATTACACTTAGAATGTCTTGTCCTTACACTCCAGACCAAAATGGAGTATCAGAAAGAAAACATCGACACATTACTAAACTAGCCCTTTCAATGATGCTCCACACCAAGGTACGTCTTTCTTACTGGTTTGAGGCATATTTTACTGCAACCTATTTGATTAACCTACTTCCCTCTATTGCCTTACAAGGAAACATCCCTACAAATAGTTACTTAATCTTGAACCTGAATACAATCCCTTAAGAATATTTGGTTGTTCTTGTTTTCCATATTTAAGACCATATGCTTCTAGCAAATTTGATCCTAGATCATTACATTGTGTCTTTCTAGGTTACAACAACAGGTACAAAGGGTACCGCTGCCTCTAACCCCCAACTGGTAAGATCCATATTGTAAGGCATGTTGTTTTCAATGAAAAATCCTTTCCATTTACCTCTATATACAGATCCTTAGTGCTAGAATATAAGTTTACTTTAACTCAAGCATGGCAAAAAGTAAATCAGGTATCTTACTCCTACTCATCCTCTGCACACCCAGCACAAAAACTTGTTTATCAGACCCCAATTACAGTCTTAGAACCGCAAGCAACTCACCCTACAGTCACTCCTTCCTGCATCACTAGTCAACATACATCCGAAACCAACACACCCCATGAGTCACTGTCACCACCCTCACAATCATCAAATGACAACAAGATCCAAAGTAGGCATACCAAAACCAAATCCTAAATATGCCCTCCTCACAATCACATATGTACCCTTTACACCTAAAACCATCAAAATTTCCTTATCCCATCAGGTCTGATATTCCTCTATGTGTGAGGAGATCCAAGCATTAAAACTAAATGATACATGGGACCTAGTACCACTTGAACCAAATATGAATGTCGTAGGTTGTAAGTGGATATTCAAAGTAAAACTCAAACTTGATGGAAGCCTAGATAAGCTTAAATCTATACTAGTAGCTAAAGGATTCCACCAAACTGAAGGCATAGATTGCTTTGATACCTTTAGCCTCGTAGTTAAAACATCCACCATCCATTTAGTATTAAGTTTAGTTGTAACACAACAATGGTCTATTCGTCAAATTGATGTCAGCAATGCATTCCTTCACGGCACTTTAAATGAAACAATTTACATGGAACAACCACCAGGCTTTGTAAATCAAGAACTCCCTCATCATGTTTGTCGCCTAAAGAAGTCACTATATGGACTTAAATAGGCCCCTAGAGCCTGGTTTAACACATTCAGCTCATTTTTAATTGATTTTGGTTTTCATTGCAGTTCTGCCGACCCCTCTTTATTCATCTACAGAAGAGAGACTTTCATCCTCGTGCTTCTACTTTATGTTGACGACATAGTTTTCACTGGCAACTCAGATACACTTTTTAACCTATTAATAACCAAACTGCACTCTAATTTCTCCATGAAAGATCTCAGATCTCTTCATTATGTCTTAGGGATTCAAACTCAATATCATGAAGCAGATCTGTTTTTGCATCAATATCAGTATGCACTAGACATTCTAGCTAGGACAAACCTAATTTTCTATAAACCACTTCCCACACCACTCCCATATAAATTGTGAAATCCCTTTTAAATGGGAAAGTGGTTAACGCCTACATATATATATATATATATAATTGTGAAATCCCTTCTAAATAGGAAAGTGGTTAACGTCTATATATATATATATACACATATGATTAGGGTTTAGAAAAAAATTAAAAGAAAGAAAGAGGCAGCCGTGGGTTGTATCAACCGAGAGAGAGGAAAAAAAAAGGAAAAAAATATAAGAGAAAAGGAGGAGGAAGAATTAATTGGAGATATTTTCTTCACGATATACGTGGGTGAATTCTAATCGAGATTGTGGTAAATCTCTAGTTAATTTTGTGATTATTTCCTTAATTCGAAGATTTATATTATGGAAATTTATTGATTGAATGGATCTATGATAGGAAAGGATTGATTGGTGTTGTTGCTAGCAATATTAGCCAGAATCGTCAAATCATCGGGAAGCTAAGGTGATGATTTTCTCCATCCTAATTTCGGATTTGTGATCGATTTATGGAAGAGATTATATTTTTAAAATGAGGCATGATCACGATAGAATTTATAGGATCATAATGGGAAAAATGAGACGTTACAAGTGCAATTGGATTAAAACCCTAAATTTGTCGTAGGAGAATTTATGATAAGTATATGAGAACATCGAAAGTTGAAATGCACGGTGAGACTGAATCGACGTATGATAATGTAACACCTACATTGATTTATCGTTCACTTTTCATTCTCTTTATATGGAAATAGATATTGAAATTAATTTGAAATAGATAATATGCAAATTTCTAAAATTTAGAAAAAATTATCCAAAAGATACGTGTGCTATTAATATAGAAAATCAATATTATTAAAGATAATAATGAAATTTTAATCTATATAAATAAAGAAATATAAGATTCTTAAAGAGAATGATAAACAATAATCAAGAAGACGTGAAGAATAAAAGAGACAATGTTCGAGTTGAGCTTGTTGATTAACATAGTTTCAGCCATGATCTTTACATAGCTAGAGAATTTACATTCTACAAAATAGAAAATATGTACAAAAATATTTTTTTAAAAAAATAATAATATACAAGAAGGAAAACAAATATACAATTGTTTAAATTAGAAAATGAAACATGGAGTTTCGGACGACAAAACTAGGAGAATCCTCATGAAGTAAGTTTTTATCCTTGTTATCGAGTAAGAGTATCTTGAACACTCTTGACGATGAATGTAGGAGTTTAACATTCTCCCACAAACTCAAGAAAATCTTAATATCGTCGGATGATATCTCATTCAAATCTTATCATGTATAAAACCATACGGGATAACATTTTGGTGAAGAAAAAATACATTCATAATTCATGTATTAAATGAGTAGATCATTCGAATTTACCTTCCGAAAGATAGATATCCATGAGTCTAATTTATTAATGGCGGAATATATTCGATTACTTGTGGCATTTGTGAATATATTTGCAAAATTTTGAATATATATTGTTGCGATAACTCTTTCTTGAATCTTGCTCCACATAAAATGATAATGTGTTTAGTCTAATAATAAATAGAATTGGCTATAATCTAAATTACATCTTGATTGTCATAATATATAGTCATTGGTTACCCGATTTTGATTTAACCTTTCAGATAATATTTAATCCACGACTGCTCTAAGTGTGAAATCCCTTTTAAATGGGAAAGTGGTTAACGCCTACATATATATATATATATATAATTGTGAAATCCCTTCTAAATAGGAAAGTGGTTAACGTCTATATATATATATATACACATATGATTAGGGTTTAGAAAAAAATTAAAAGAAAGAAAGAGGCAGCCGTGTTGTGTGTAGGAGACACTACCGAGGAGGATGATTACTAGAGTTCTTGGTCGCGGAATAAGTGGAGGCTCTCGTTCCACTAGCCGTACACAGTCTCAATCATCTGGACGAAGATCACGAAGTGGAATAGATAGAGATGTTATGAGAGAAATGTTGAGAGAGCTATTAGCAGAAAACCAACAACATGAGCAAGAGGAGAGTTCGGCAACGCCACAAGTACCGGTGCAGGCACCAACACCACCACCAGTACAGCCACCTGCTCCGCCGCAAGTACCATTGCCATCACCACCAATGCCTCCTCCAGTGTTTAATCAGAGGCATGCGGAGACGTCGGAGTATTTCTATGTCATGGATTACATGGCTAAATGGGGTACAAAGTCATTTCGTGGCGGTGCGGTACCTCCCATGAAGGCGGAGGAGTGGATGTTTCGATTAGAACGGAACTTTTGATCATCTAGATGTCCACTTGAGTTTAAGATTGATATTGCGCTCCACTATTTGGAGGGGGAAGCGGTGTTTTGGTGGGAAGAGATTCAGAGGGAACGTCCTGATCATGTGTTTTCTTGGGATGAGTTCAAACAACTTTTTGAGTTGAAGTATATACCACACGCTGCTCGTGAAGAGATGGAGTTGGCATTTCTACAGCTCACACAAGGTGACCGTACTGTTGGTCAGTATTATGAGACTTATTTGGAGTTATCACGATTTGGGGCTAAATCAATAACCTCAGAAGTTCTCAAGGTCAACAAATTTTTGCAAGGACTACGACCAGAGATCAGACGCAGGATTGAGATAATCAAGCATGGATCATTGTCTGAACTAGTTCAGAATGCTCAGTTGGTAGAGAAGGGACTCATCGAGGAGGGCATCTTGAAGTCTTCGGATGCCAAGGGGAAACAGGTTGTCCAACAGATTCGGGGAAGATCAGATCAGAGGAAAGCAGTGCCAGCACGTCCTGTCGTATCAACACCGAGGTACCCATGTCCTCGTTGTGGACATGCGCATGTAGGGGCATGTCAAAGATTTGATAGGCGAGTAGGATGCTTCCGATGTGGAAGTTTAGAACATCAATTTCGTGATTGCCCTCAGCCAGTGGGAGGAACTATGAGGCGAGGACATTTCGACGGATGTTTCCGCTGTGGTAGTACGGATCATTTTCTGAAGGATTGTCCGAAGCCACCACCACCACCACCACCACCGACGGGTCTAACACCACAGGTTAGGACCAGGAAGCCTGAAGAGCATGCATCGAAACGTATGGTTGTACAACCACGGGTATATGCCATGGGAGGCTATGAGAATGAGCGTGAAGGCCAAGAAGGAGATGCTCAACCTATCGCTGGTATGTCATATTTTTATATTATACGCGCATATGCCTTACATATAATGATTGTCTATGTCGAGGTGAGTTCCGTGAGAAAATTAAGGAGTAGATTCTTTAAATATTTGTATTATGTAGGATCGGTAATCGTGGGAGGTATGTCTACTCATGTGTTATTTGACACCGGTGCGACACATAGTTTTGTGAGTCCATCGATGGCGAATAAATTAGTTGTTCCACCTGAGGATCTAACGAGTATTGTCCGAGTGCATACTCCTGGAGGTCAGATTTTAGAATCTCAAGGGGTTGTCAAGGAGGTACCCGTGGTGATAGAAGGAGAAGAACTAGTCTCAGAGCTGATCATCATTCCGATGGAATGTTATGATGTGATCCTTGGAATGGATTGGTTGTCAAGGCATCGAGCTGTGATGGATTGTCGTCGCGGTCAAGTACGATGCCAGAAAAGCGGCAAGGAGCTTAAGTATCAAGGAATTCGATCAGGTCAAGGGATGCAAATCATCTCAGCGTTACGTATGGAACGATTACTAGATCAAGGGTGTGACATATATCTTGCTACCATATCGGTAGAAGAAGAAGGTCCATCTGTGCAAGTCGAGGAGATCCCTGTAGCGCGAGAATTTGCAGATGTTTTCAAAGAACTGCAGGGCTTACCACCGACGCGAGGGGATCCATTTGAGATTGAGCTAGAACCGGGTACAGCTCCAATATCAAAGTCTCCATATCGAATGACACCAGCCGAAATGGCAGAATTGAAGAAGCAATTAAATGAGCTACTTGAGAAAGGTTTTGTACGTCCGAGTACATCACCATGGGGTGCACCAGTCCTATTTGTGAAGAAGAAAGATGGGAGTTTCAGATTGTGCATTGATTACAGGGCTTTAAATAGAGTCACTGTGAAAAATCGTTATCCACTACCGAGGATTGATGAGTTATTAGATCAGTTGAGAGGTGCAACTTGGTTCTCAAAGATAGATTTAGCATCGGGATATCATCAGATTCCAATTGCAGAAGGTGATATTAGAAAGACCGCATTTCGAAGAAGTTGAAAAAGTGTAGTTTTTGGAAGAGACGTGTTGGATTTTTGGGACATGTCGTATCGGAGGAAGGAGTTTCTGTCGATCCTGAGAAGGTGTCAGCGATTGTAAGTTGGAAACAACCGAAAAATGCAACAGAGATAAGGAGCTTTTTAGGATTAGCAGGGTACTATCGACGTTTTGTTATGAACTTTGCTAGTCTAGCAAAGCCAATGACGAGACTTACGGGGAAGGATGTACCTTTTGTTTGGAATGAAGATTGTGAGAAGTCCTTCAAGGAGCTAAAAGAGAAGCTAACGAAAACCCCAGTGTTAGCCTTACCACAACCAGGAATTCCATATTTAGTCTACACGGATGCGGCAAAGACGGGATTAGGATGTGTACTTATGCAGGGAGATCACGTGATTGCTTATGCGTCAAGGCAGTTACGTAGGCATGAAGAGAATTATCCGACTCATGATTTAGAGATGGCAGCTGTGGTCTTCGCATTAAAGATTTGGAGGGCATATCTTTATGGGGAGAAGGTACCGATTTTTACGGACCACAAGAGTCTAAAGTACATATTTACGCAACCAGAGTTGAATCCGCGTCAAAGAAGGTGGATGGAGTTTGTCGCAGACTATGAGGTGGATATCGTGTACCATCCGGGGAAGGCAAATGTTGTTGCAGATGCGTTGAGCCGTAAAAGAGTTGAGGTTTCGGCTATGCAAGAATTCGGGGATTTGATTAGCCAGATAAGTGCTTTGAGATTAGAGGCAGTGCAGACTGAGTCCGAGAGTGTCGGTTTGCAAGCCGTAAATCAGGCTGGTCTATTGAGTAGAATTCGTACATCACAATTATTCGATGAGGGGTTACTGAAGATTCGTAATAATCAGCAAGACACGAGGTACAAGTTGTATCAGATCAGGGAAGACGGTCTAATGATGATTAGTGGTCGAGTTTGTGTACCGAAGGATCTAGGGATCAGAGAAGAGAATTTGAGCCAAGTTCATCCTCATCAATCTTCGATTCATCCGGGATCGACGAAGATGTATCGGGATGTTCGCCAGCTTTATCATTGGCCAGGGATGAAAAAGGACATTGACATTGCGGTAGCAAAATGTCCAACGTGTCAATTAATTAAAGCGGAACAACAAGTACCGAGCGGGAAATTACAAAGTCTACCAATCCCCGAATGGAAGTGGGATCATATTACCATGGATTTCGTGATGGGCCTTCCAAGGACGCAAAGTGGTAGTGGTAAGGTATGGGTAGTCGTGGATCGACTAACTAAATCAGCTCATTTCATTCCGATAAAGAAGACTTTTGATGTGAATCAGCTAGCACTAGCAAATATTGCACAAATTGTGAAGTTGCATGGGGTTCCATCAAGCATTGTTTCAGATCGAGATGGGAGATTCACCTCACGTCTTTGGCAGGCGTTTCAAAAAGAGCTAGGAACAAAATTGCGCATGAGCACCGCATATCATCCACAAACAGACGGACAATCTGAGAGAACTATAAGGACGCTTGAGGATCTATTACGAGCATGTGCGTTGGAGTGGCCTGGTAGTTGGGAGAATCATTTACCACTCGTTGAGTTTGCATACAACAATAGCTATCATGCTAGCATTGGGATGCCACCATATGAAGCTTTATACGGGCGACCATGTCGTACACCCTTGTGCTGGACTGAAGTGGGGGAGAGATCTATCTTCGGAGCAGAGATTGTCGAGGAGACTATGGAAAAGATAAGAATTGTTAAGATGAAGATGAAGACAGCTCAAGATCGTCAGAAGAGTTATGCTGATCTAAAAAGGAAGGATGTTGAGTTTAACGTTGGAGATATGGTGTATTTGCGAATTCAAGCGAGGCGAGGGAGATCAGGTGGGAGTCGAGTGAACAAGCTATCACCAAGGTTCACAGGACCGTTTAAAGTGATTGAGCGAATTGGAGTAGTGGCCTATCGATTGGAACTTCCCTCATCTTTAGAGGGAATACATGATGTGTTTCATGTATCATTGCTACGTAAGTGTCTATCAGTACCAGAGAAGATACTTGTTGAGCCACCAAAAACCTTGAGTAAGGACTTAACGTATAGAGAACGTCCAATACGCATTGTGGATCACCAAGTGAAACAATTGAGACGTAAGCAAATTCCGATGATTAAGGTTGTGTGGGAACATCATGGCGTGGAAGGAGCAACGTGGGAATTAGAGGAGGATATGAGACATGAGTATCCCGAATTGTTTGAAGACGAGTTGTATGGTTCTTCTATTCACTAAATACAAATCTTGCCGTAAGAATCAGAGATATAGAATTCGAGGACGAATTCCTTTGTAGTGAGGGAGAATTGTAATCCCCGTAAATACAGGGTAAGTCGGTATCACCGACTTACCTCTGTATATATATATATATATATATATATATATTATTCATTATTAGGGTTTCAAATTTAAACAGAAAAGAGAGCCGCCGTGGGTTTAAACCGAGAGAGAGAAAGAAAAAAAAAAGGGAAGAAGAAGGAAGAAGGAAAAAAAAAAGAAGAAATTGAAGAAGGATCTTCAATTTTGATCGCGTTCTTCGTGGGTGGATTCTAATCGCGATTCTGGTAAATCTCTAAATGATTCGTTGTGATTATTCACTTAATTCGAATATTTATATCATGGAAATTTATGGAATTGAATGGATCTATAATAGGTAAAATTGATCGTTGTGGTTGTTAGCCATATTAGCCAGAATCGTCGAATCGTCGGGAAGCTGAGGTGATGATTTTCTCCACCCTAATTTTGGATTTGTGATCGATTTATGGAAGAGATTATATTTTTAAAATGAGGCATGATCACGATAGAATTTATAGGATCATAATGGGAAAAATGAGACGTTACAAGTGCAATTGGATTAAAACCCTAAATTTGTCGTAGGAGAATTTATGATAAGTATATGAGTTGTATAAGTGACTAGAGATGATCTAGAGAACTGACGTGCGACCAAGTGTTGGGGTCGGAGAACGTCGATATTTGGGTTTGGTGTTTAAACCGAGTGAATATCTTGTTAGTGTGCTCGATCGGGTGGTTTCACACTCGAACCTTCGGAAGAAGGCGTGTGCGAGCGCGTTGGTGAGAGTTGTCACGTGAGGAGTATCGGGTCGATGACGTTAGTATTGCGACACTTGGATCTGGGCCGGCGTCATACCGTGTTGGGGTTGTGGTAACCTTTCGAGCGACGGAGCGCTGTATGATACTGATAGCTGGGGTACGTTGTGACCTTGCGAGATTTTCAGTGTGGTGTACTGATAGCTGGGGTACGTTGTGACCTTGCGAGATTTTCAGTGTGGTGTACTGATAGCTGGGGTACGTTGTGACCTTGCGAGATTTTCAGTGTGGTGTACTGATAGCTGGGGTACGTTGTGACCTTGCGAGATTTTCAGTGTGTACTGATAGCTGGGGTACGTTGCGACCTTGCGAGATTTTCAGTATGCTAGGGTCTTTTGGACTTTGCGAGCTTATGCCCGAGCTAGAGTCATGTGGACTCTGTGCGTTATGATCCAGTGTGGTACTAGTCTTAGACTTTAGATACTCAGTCGGGTTGGGTAGAGTTATCTGTATATCTTTAGTTTAGACTTAGGATATATCATTATTTTATGATATTCAGTTCGAGCTGGAGAATACGTGGCACAGAGTACGTCCACGTATTGATCTCACTGAGTGCGTATGTCGTACTCACCCAATTTTTGGGCTGTCGTGGATGGACAGGATATGGCGAGGAGGAAAAGTAATGAGGTTGAGCAGCAACATGAAGGTTCACAGCGGACTGATGGGAGAGGCGTGCACGAGGTCTCGATGAGTTTTATTTTGCATTTCGTATTTATTATTTCATTACGTGACTCTAGTCTTTACGTATTTGTTTTGCTATTTGGTCCGGACCACTCTTATTTCAGAATAAATCATTTATATTTATTTTATAAATGCGTTTGAGCGATGACACGTGTAGCCACCTCTTGGAGGTGATGGTGGACACTCCTAGTCCCGAGGTTGTTCCGGGATGGGGGTGTTACATAAACTGCATCAGGACACTCATGATCATGACAAATTTGTTAATCCCTCTTATTTCAGGAGCATTGTAGGTGCTCTGCAATATCTAACTCTTACACGACCAGAACTTAGTTTTGTTGTTAATTTTATTAGCCAAAAAATGCATGATCCAAGTACTGGAGATTTCAAGCTCTTGAAACATATTCTCAGATACCTAAAAGGCACAACATATCTTCGATTATATATACATAAATGCAGTTATTTAACTCTTTCTGCCTATAGTGATAGCGTTTGGGCTAGCTGCCATTGAACAAGACGATCCAGGACTGGTTTTTGCATATATTTGGGTAGTAATCTCATCTCCTGGTCTGCAAAAAAGGCAGACTACTATTTCACGCTCTTCCACCAAAGCAGAGTACAGGGCTATGACATCTCTTGCCACTGAAATAACATGGATTTCATTCATTCTCAGGGACCTTGGTATCTCGCTATCTCAACCTACTGCGTTACATTGTGATAACTTATCAGATATGCATTTAACTACAAATCCAAGCTTTCATAAAAGATCAAAACACATTGAACTTGGTTAGCATTTTATTCGAGAAAAAGTAGCCTTAGCCTCTATCGTTACAAAGCTTATACCATCGTCTTCACAAATTGCTGACATTTTTACTAAGTCCTCAGGCACAAACTCGGTCTTGGGATGCCCAACTCAAGTTTGAGGGGGATGTTAAGCACACAACACCAGTCAAGACCATAGCACCAGATACCAGAACTAAAGTCTCGGAATCAACTTCCATCAACCAATCTTGCAAATCAATTACAGCAACATTATGCCTTACTAGACCAGCCATGGCAGATGAAAAAAATCCATTACTCCGGCCCACAAAAAAACACCAAATCCACCTACGGCCAAGCCCACAACAATCTTCATCGCCAACTCAACCAACGACAAAGCTCTTAAAGATAACGGCTACCAAAATACAACACTATCTCTGCAAAACCGAGATTCTGTTTTGCAGAGCATCAGTGACAGTACAACTTGAGCAAAGATTCCCTTCTCCTTTTGTCTTCACTAGTTTTCTATTTACCTATAAAATTTAATCCAAATAACCCTGTAAAATCAGTGCCCATGCATGAAATCATTTTCTCATTTTCTCCTTTTTTGTCATTAATCATAACCTACCAAATCATCTACTTTCCTCCTCTGAAGATTCCTAGTGACTAGGAAATCTTCTTAAACGACAAGTAGATTAATTTGAAATCATGTATTTATGAATTTTGCTTAATCTTATGTGAATCATCTCTTATATAAAGAACTCTACCCCATTTGTAATGGAGGACGATAATTGATAAGAAATAAACCTTTTGTTTTCTTGATCGGTGTCAAGTACACGATTTCTTCAACTTATTCGGGGAAAAAGCGAAGTCATGGTGCCTTCACAAAAGCTACTTTGTCTCGTGAGATTATAGCCCCCATTGTCAACCCCTATCATCCACGATCAACCGACGAAACTCTCTTGAAGAGTTACCCTATGGTAATCAAGAGATTCTCCACCCTCCACTTCTGTCATCCACCGTCAACAGATGAATTCTTGAAGAGTGCCTTTAGGATAGTCAAGACGTTCTCATTGACGCAACGGATGAACTCTCTTGAAGAGTGCAATTAGGCTAGTCAAGAGATCCTCGACTTCCATCACTATCATTCATGATCAATGGACAAATTCATGAAGAGTGCTCTTAGACAAGTCAAGAGATCCTCCTTGACACAACAAATCATACTTGAGAGATCTAGATCAAACAAATTCCTCATAGACATCTCATAACTCGTAAAGTGTATCAGTTTTAGGCTAGATATTCACTTCATTTTTGCATACATTTCTTAGCACGAGTTATAATTCCGATACGATTGTTCTTTATATACGCCCTATTTGTTGGTTTTCAGGTTTTAAGGCGACAAGGCCTAAACGAGCGTAAAAAGACAAATTCTTGAATCAAACCGCACAAATTGAAGATACAATTCACTCAGAGCCAAATTCAAGCCACGAAACCCAATGGAACACCCGAGCATCGATCAGAAAAGAGCTAAAGCATGAAATGAAGAGTACCCGCTCGAGCACTGAGGGCTACCCGCTCGGGCAAAAGCTACAGGGTTAATTACAACAACCTACACGATCCGGACACGAAGACGACATGATCGGGTGACCACACCCGATCGGGCGACAACATGGTACCCGCTCGGACGGCAATTAGTCCTGAAAATCCCCGAGAGTTTACACGACTAGGGTTATTAGACCACGCGATCGGGAAGCAATGCCCGATCGGGCTGGAGTCTTTACACGATCGGGCTCACCTCTGCACGACCGGGTAAAACGTGTACCCGAGCGGGCTGCCTTTCTCGTAACAACCTAGATTTAGAGTTTGAATGAGCAAAATATGAGGGAAGATCAGTTGCAGACACAAGGGGGCGACGACTAGGGCAAGGAAAGGCTTGGAAATTCATCAGGAAAGGCTCGGGAAACGCTAGAGAAGGAGAGAAGCATCAATGCATGCATCGGTAACACAATAGGGAAGATCGAGGCATCAGATTTCCTAGGTTTTTCATGTTTAGGGTTGTGTTATCTCCATTGTCAGTAAACTCCATGAGTGAGTAGATTCCCAACTATGGGTTAGGGATATCGGCTTTGTAACGGATGTACAAGTTATGCGTTAATGCTTAGATCTATTGTATTTGTCTTGATATTCGGTTCTATAATCAACATCGTAAACGCATATAGTAGTGCTGCCCGCTCAGTAACATAAGAATTCGTATTTTGCTGGAAGGTTAAAGTATGAATCCGGAACTGTTGAATTGTAGGTTAACTTCGATTAATGAGAATTTGACTGGTCGGTTAATCGACTTAGGAATTAGGATTACGCGTGTAACGCTGCCATAGTACGAGTTAATCGCTACTGGAAGGTAGGATTGCACGTACTTATGGTTAGGAGGTTTAGGCTCGGCAGAATCACTCCTCATCTTAGAGTATGAATTTCCCGTTATCAAGACAGTTCGATAGGTTTATGATCTTTTGTTGTTACATCCATACGATTCCCGGTATCTCGAAACCCGTTGTGTTCTTAATCGTCAAGTCTTCCATATCCCTCTATCCCTGTCCTCACTTAGTTTAGTGTTTTAGTAATTTCACACCACGCCATCATCTACTTCTCACCGTTTTAGTTTAGTGATATTCTTAGGAAAAGGCTGCATTAGTCTCTAGAGTTCGACCCTGGTACTACACGAACCGTATACTTGCAGTAGAGTGGTCTAGGAAATATTATTGCTTGAGTTTCCGCACATCAGCATCCCAAGAGCCAAAACAACAAAAGCTATCACTATTCACAAAGAAGGACAAGGCAACGGCGTATCGTTCCAGAAACCTAGAGAGCCGAATATTCCGGGCCCTTCAGTGTAATTGATAGTCAAGAAGGCGAACTTACCTTTATTCATCGAAGAGCACCAGAACATCTGGGTGAATCGAGCTGAAACATTTTTCTATCGACCAGAAACTCCGGAATGGGAGTAACTGGAACCAGCTCTGGCACACATAGACAAGAAGACACTCACATGGTCTAGGTGGGTACATGATCGATATGTTCTTCAGTGATTGAACAATTTCAACACAAGATTATGCAAGAGATATCGAAGCAGCCATGATGGCTCTGTTCTTTGACACATCATGATGATGAAATAGAGTGGCCGAGACCCAGTCAATGAGCATGAAACCATATTGATGAGACACATTAGCGAAATCAAGATGATACTTCTCATGTTCATTAAGCACAGGGACAAATAGGCTTATTTGTTGTGAGAAAAAAAGCAAGAAGATGGTCTTTGATTACCATGTTAGTCTCGATAGTTCAACAACTACACAGTAACATGTTTGTCCGTAAAAGACTCATGTGGGACTAAACCGGAAGTGAGCATCATTCCGCACAAAGCCCCAAAGGACCACAGTCAAGCCTCATGTGCAAAGGATACACCCGAAAACCACGCATAACGAACTTTCAAAACCCGACCCTACCCGTACAGGCCCCCAGACTAAACTGGAACTAAAACACACTATCACAGTCCAAAACAAAAGTCGTGTGTCCCATGTGAGTTCTTGTTCCCTACATTGCACCAAACAAGCTTATCCTATCTTTAACCATGTGCTCAACATTGCCTCACCTGAGTTTTACAAATCTTTTTTTTAAAATGCATGAGTAATGACTTTTATACATCTAACGAAAACTATCTTTTACCAAAATACTAAACACCATCATTCAGACGATGTCCTAGAATATGCATTTTTAATGGGTTGAATCGAACATTCAATATTAGGTTTTGGTGTATAAGTCTGTAGGGCTTGATGAATTCATCGACCTTGTTGATCGAAAATGGGACCTGAATGAATAGAGGCATCGTGATACCCTTTATTAAGAGCCACCACACACTACAAGAAAATCACGATTTAGGGACTGGGAATCCGTTCCTAATCCGTCCCTAAACCTGTTTAGGGACGGCCATAGGTAGTCCGCAAACGAGCGTCTTCAATTGTTATCCGTCCGCAATTAAGGATGGAAACTTCAGTTTGCAAACGGTCCGTAATTTCCGACCATTCTGCCGTCCGCAACTAAATGACCAAAGTACAGACTCCGATATACTGGGGAAATTACCGATGGGAGGTTTTGCGGACGGATGGTGGGTCGTCCGTAAATTTTGCGGACAGATGGTGGGTCGTCTGGCAAATAATCTCTTATTAATTATCTTTTAGCAAATAATCTCTTACTAATTGCAAAATCGAATCCATGCAATTCTCAGACAAATTATTTTCATTCTTCAAATTCATCAAACATGCAGACAGAGACAAGTGTGATAAACCACTTCTACAACCATCATAAAGTGGATGCCTAGCACTTTCTACCACTTCAAAAAAACTTTTTGCTTCTTCATTAGGATCTTCTTCAATATTTTCGTTTCTGTCACGGAATACATTTCATGATGTACAACATCTTGAGAAGTCTCAAACACTTCATGATGTACAATGCCCCTACCAAAGTTTCCACAACATTACTAGATCGTGGTGCAAAAGTTTCTCCATTACATAAACCCATGAAATAATTCGGAGTAAAACCTCTTAAATAAAGATGCTCTCAAACGGTTCTCTCATTAACAAATTTTTCATTCTTGCATTTGACGCATGGACAAACCTACTTACACGTTTTTTGTAAACTTGTTGATTTGTCGCCATTGCCATAAACTATGTGACGCCTTCTATAAACTCCTTCGATACACTTTGAGTTTTTTGTTCTATCCTTCTATACATCCATGGTCTAGAAACAAAAATATTCCATCTTGATAAATATGCCATTATAACCGCAAACAATAAGAAGATATGTGGTGAAAGATATGAGAGTTGTTTATGAAAAACAGATCAATGGTTGAGGGGTTAAATAAATAATTTATAGACGAATTAAGAACGGATTACGAACTAAGAAAATAGTTGCCGAAGAGTCGTTTCGAATCCGTCCCTAAATGGGTTTTCGACAGTCTCTGATTAGGGATGGCCACCGCGTCATCCGCAAATTTACGGACGGACGTGTAGTTGTCCGCAACATTCTGGATTAAAAGGAATAATCATCCGCAAATTTGAAGAATGAAGGTGCCACCATCCGCAAATTACGGACGCCTATACTCTACCGTCCCTAATCCGGGACGTCCTACTCATCCGTTTCTATTCCGTCTGTATATGCGGACCAATTAGGGACGGTTCATCCATACGCAAAATTCCAGACGGATTAGGGAGGGATAATGAAATCTGTCCCTAATCCGTTTATAATCCGTCCCCAAATTTAGGGACGGAACTTGCAGTCCACAAAATACGTTTGCAATATTGAATTTTCTTGTAGTGACACTCATAGCACCACCCAAAACCAACAATACATAGCTAGAAACTATGTCAAGAATAAGGACAAGGTTAAGACAAAATATCCATTCCAGAGGCTCTCGGCTTTTGAAATCGTGGACCAAAAATGCAAGGGACTCTATTTTCGGTATGAGAAAAAATTTTACCCCAAACATAAGTGTAAGTAAAAAGAGTTCAAGTTCTTAGTTTTGATGATGAGCCAAAAATCGATCTTCCCGGGGGTGAAGATGGTGAGGAGGAAGACGAAAAAACCAAAGAGAAAAGCGAAATAGAGATGGTGGAGCTCTACCTTAACTCCATGGTAGAGCTAACGATGTTAAGAACTCTGAAGATGAAGGGGCATATTGGGCTAGAGACTTTTATCATACTGATTGATTCTGGAACCACGAACAACTTTATATCTGGGAAAGTTGTAAAGAAGCTAGGATTACCCGTTACGAAAACTAGAGGGTTTGGAGTATTGGTACGGTATTTTCTAATTCTTAGAAAATGTAAGGGACTTCATCTCATTATTCAAGGGCTATAAATGGTGGATGACTTCTTGTTGTTCGACTTGGGAACCACTAATGTAATGTTGGGGTACAAATGACATTTCTCATTAGGGGAGACTAAGATTAATTGTAAACTTCATCGCATTAGCTTCAAGAAAGTATATAAAAAAATAAATTTTAAAACAAATCCAAATCTAGTGAAGGGAGAGGTTTCACCAAACTCCCTATAGAAGTTGATACATAAGTCAGAAGCCTTATTTGCTGGAGTTATCTGCACTTTTCGAAGGGAAGAAGAAGAGGAACACCAATGTAATAGTTAGAGGTGTGAAAAAGGTAATCCAAGACTTCCAAGAGGTATTTGAGGAAGCCATGGGACTGCCCCCTTCGCGGAACCGAGACTGTCATTCATTTGGTAAGCGAATTTGTTTCGTTAATATGTGCCCCTATCGATACAATTTAATCATAATAATGAGATTGAGAGGTCGGTTAAAGAGATGTTGACGACCAAGATAATTTGGCCAAGCAGCAACGTCTAATCTACTCCGGTTCTATTGGTATGCAAGAGGGATGGAGGATGGAGGTATTGTATCGATTCTTGATCGATATTCAATTTCCATGATCGAGGAATTACTAGACGAGCTCAATGGCGCTTGGGTGTTCTCCATGCTCGACCTACGAGTCAGATACCATCAATCAAGAGTGAAAGAAAAAGATATTCCCAAGATTGCTTTCAAGACATACGAAGGATATAGTGAGTTTCTTGTGATGCTGTTCGGCTTGAAAAATGCCCAGATCGCTTTTGATTAGGATCAAGTTTCGTACTTGGGACACATCATCTCACGAAGGGGTGGCCAATCCGGGTTACCCAAAATAGACTGATCTAAAAAACCCGATTCGTTTTGTAAACGAGTCACCCTAGAACCCATATGGATTCAAATCTCAGACTCCATTCGGATTTGGTTCGGTCCAGGCCAGGTTTGGGTTAAACCCGATGAATTCGAATTATCGAAAAAAGAAAAGGTTTTGTCTTTTCTTTTCTTTTATGTGTCGTCTTCAACTAGCCTCCTTTGTTCTCTTCTTTCAATAGACAACCACTATATTCTCACCTCTTTTCACCATCCACTCATCTTCGTCATCAACTCATCTTCGCCGTCTTTTCTTTTCTTTTCTCATCTTCGTCGTTAACTATCTTCATCTCTTTGCATCTCCTCTCTTCTCTTCTTCATTCTCGACTGTTTTCCTGATAAGATTCAATTCCTCCTTGTTATGTTTGATCTTGTTTGCATGACTTGGGCATTGAGCTTGAAGCTGACACTACAAGAAATTTATAAACAAGTTTAGGGACGGATTAGAGATGTCCACATCCGTTCATAAACGCACGTCGCAAAAATTAAACCGTCCGCATTCCGTTCGCAAATACGGACGTGATAACGTCTATTTTGTTATATTATTTTCATCTATTTTCATAGTTAGTTTAATCATTCATTTGAATTTTACCAAGCATTAAGCATCACATAGTCCTCTTTCATTGTTTTCTCGTGTTTTACAGTGAATGGAGATACCGAGACACAAACACGAGCGAATGCCCCAAAACATGACCAGTCCATGTGAAAGGAGAAGCAACCCCCGTGCGTGGATACCTTAGCCCGCACGGGTTCCATGTCCAGCACTTTCAGCACGCCTCGAACTCATGCTCAACCTGAGCGAACATTCAAGCTCCAATCACCCCGCGCAGGGTGTCCATTTTAGCCCGCGCGGGCTCATTCCTCCAGCTGCTCCAGCTCGAGTCGGGCTCTTCACCAGCCGGTGCGGATTCCATTTTGCAAGCCAGCCCAGGGGGACCACTCACCAGCCTGCGCGGGTTGAGTCTGTCACCTGCAATAACCAGAAAAGGAAACTTCGAAAAAAAAGAAAAGGAACGTGCTGGCTGCTTAAACCAAAAGGAAATATGGTTAGAGAAGAGGAATGGGGGCAAAATGGATGGAAAATAAAGAGGAAACGTTGAAAATTACACAAGAATGAAAAAACAAAAGATGGAAAAGCTCGAAAAGGAAAACTGGAGTTGTTGTAAGAAAGAGGAAATATCAGCCGCTGGAGAGGAAAGAGAGGAGACAACCATAGAGGAAAGAATAGAGGAAAGGAAAGGAGAGAAAGAGGCTAAAAAGGGAGAGCTTCAGCAGCACAATTCCTATAGAAAATTAGAGAGAAAAACAGAGCACACGTATAGAAAGATAGAGAGAGCAGAACACACACGAAGACAAGGATAGAGCGCGGAGGAGCTGTTGAAGACGTTGGTAATAGAATAGGGAAATATTCATTCGTTATCCATGTTGAATATAGTTATGTTTCATGCTTTATTTTTTAAGTTCATGCCCGAGTATGTCCATAGCCATGGGTTAGAGAGATTTGTCGATATGTAATGAAGTTTTGTTCTTAGTGATTGGTTATAATATTTGTTTGTTTCGGATTGATTGGTTGTTCGTAATGCTTTTATTCTTGTTGGCAGCTTAAATGAATGTTTACAAAAATCTAATTCCATTGGGAGATGAATTGGATTTTGGAACTTAGCCATGATATGGAGTCTCAATTGATTTAGAACCTTGACCGATCTGTTAATTGAACTTAGAAATTAGGATAGCGATCTTAATGCATCTAGTAGGTGAGATTACACAATTGGGAGATTGGTAGTACGCATGCTAGATAGTGGAATTAGGAATCGGGAGAGTCATTCCCTAGGAAAGAGCTTGAATTCCCCGAATACGTAACAATATCTATAACCATAATCTTGTTAGAACTTTGTTGTGTCATCACGCATCTCTCAAAACCTGTGGTGTTTAGTTCATTGAGTTTAATCCGATAATTAGTTAGTTAGTTTATCTTTATCCGTATTGCAATCACTTATTGATTTTACACGTTCTATTCATTAGTTACTAGTTTTAGAGTTGCATGATTCCTCGTGTTCGACCCTTGTGCTACACGATCCGTATTCTTGCGAAAGCGTTAATCTAGGTATTTTATTACTTGAGATTAACCACATCAGGACTAATAAAGGAATCCGCAAACCGTCTGTAATTACGGACTGCAAAGCCATTCGCTAATAAACGGGAAATGCGACCCAGTTACGGATGAGAAAAGAACTTAAAATTTGCGGACGACACTATAGCCGTCTGCAAATTTTTTCTTAAAAAAATCAAACTACGATTATAAATTTAAAATGAATATTAAATGGGAATTATCGTCGTCAGAATTATTGTTTCCGACTGTATCCCAATATTAAATTCACTTTGTAATGTTGAACGTTGTTGTTCCAATTCTTCTTGCATTCTAGAGACGATGTTTCGAAGTTCGTCGGTTGCGGCTTTTTCCTTGCCTTTGGAGGAACTCGCATGTTTTGATGCCATTCCTACAAGACCAAATATGAATTTAATTAGGATTATAAATAAGAAATTCATTTCAAAATTATAGTTAATTTACCTTGTAATACATCTCGTTGTATTCTTCTTGGATTAGAGAAGGTTGTGTTCCATCTTCTCTCGGCGGGATTTAGGACCCTCTTTCCGATGCCATGTTCTAAACATCGTCATGTTTCGCTCTTGCATCTGCCCTTGAACCGTCAGATTTCTTCTTGTGTGTACGTTCCAGTATCTCCACGTACGATGGTTCAGATCCTTTCTCTTTCGCCTAAGAAAAATGTAAAATTTATGTTTTTTTACTATTAAGCAAAGGTCAATCGTATTAAAACTTTAAAAAATTTAAAATCTTACCAAATGTTCGTAAACCTCCGCGAAGGAGCGGGAACCAACAGTATGTGCACTCATCCCGTATCCTTCTCTATCGGAACTACGGGATTGACTAGCACGCTTGCTTCTTTCTTTAAAACTATGATCATCCCAATAGGCGCACATCTGTTCCCTATCTCTTTTGCATTCGTTTACAAGAGCTTTGAGTCGAACTCCCGCAACTCGTTCAAATTCAGACTTTTTTAGTCTGGTTATTTCAGGATTCCAATAAAATTTTTGCTGAAAGTAATGAAATAATTTTAAATTGAAATATCATTTTAAATTTAAATTTTGAGTAAAATGAATATTTATATCGGGATCGGTCCGCGTCCAATTATAACATGGACGATCATAATCAGCTTTCATCGTCTTTGTTATAGGACGAGAAAGTTGATCGTAGTCAAACCTATAAAACAAAATTAAAGGTAAATTAACACTTAATTAACTAACTATTTACAAAGTTAAATTTAAATTTAGTGTTATGTACCATTGTGCACCGTCTTCACGAGTTGGATCTAAACGAGGAAGTTTACGTCTTTTCTCATCCATCAATAAAAGTTTTTCCACCGTTGATTCGTGATGCATCAGAGGCTCATGATGCATCATTGGTTCGACCGATGGTGACATCTATTGACTAAAGGATATGGCATATATTGTGCTCATCCAGTATTTGGAAATAAATTCGGATTCATAAAATCCAAAAATACCGTATATGACTGTCTCATGTGTTGTGGAGGAGATGGACCATTATCACTTTCATCGAAATAAAATCAATCTTAGACCAACGTAACCTACCAAAAATGGCAAATATAATTCAATATATTCTAAAATATCATACGTGGTGTCGATAAGAAATTTTTTGGATTAGTAATGATACCTGGATATTCCAATTGCAAAATATCTTTCAAAATCTCATAGAAATCTAGTTCGTCGGTCGATTCACAATAGCTTTGACCTTTCACACATACTCCATAGTTCATAGTTGACTTCAATTTTCCGTGTTCGTAAATATGAAAGTTGTAACCACGTGTAAAATATGTTGGCCAACTCGTAACTTTTACAATTGGTCCTTTAACAAGATCTCGTAGCCACAACGGGTGATTTCCAATCTCAATATGCATTGCAGAGGTAACAATCATCGATAAAGCGTCAGAATATTATACATAAAAGTAATTTATTAATATTTAATCTATCATTTACTTACATATTGCCTTATCCATGAGGAGAAATCGCTTTCTTTAAGTTTCTAGAGTTGAGATTCATCAATATTCACATATATATTCTTCAATACATCATCAAATATCCTGAAAAAATGCTGTTAATATTACAAATAAAATACGCATATGCAATTGAATCCATATTTATAGTATGTTACATTTCAATAGGCCGTAGATATTCACAGTTCAGTAATACATACATATGTGCGATGTGTAGATCTCGTTGTGATAGCCATAGATCATTCGCCTTACTAGTCGTTCGACCAATTCCGCAAAATATATCTAGAACATCTGGTACTGGATATGAAAATGCCACACCACCATCAAAACATCTGTCTGGATTTCTACTTCGCGTTTGAACATGTGGCTCGAAGTGGTAAGAAGTGAAGAATGATATACCTCATTCACGCATTGTTTCACAATTGAACTTTCTGAACGAGCTTTTTGTTTTGCTTTTTTCTTCAGATGGAACATAAATCTCTCGAATGGATACATCTAACGAAATTGAACGGACCTCCTAATGCGACTTCATGTGGTACATGAACTGTCATGCTCCATAACATCGAAGAATGATGGTGGAAAAATCTTCTCCAAGTTACATAATACAGTAGCTATGTTACTTTTAAGTCTACGAACCACATCTACACTCAAAGGCCCAAATAAGCGTTTCGACTCTCAGTTGCAAAATCAGGATATACCTTGTTAAAGTGTTTCCACGCCTCACCATCTGAGGGATGACATATTTCTCCATCGCGACCTAAATGCTCAGCATGTCATCTCATGTCGCTTGCGGTCTTCTCAGATTGATACAATTTTTTTATCCTGTCTGGAATTGGTAAACACCACATATGATGAAACGGAACCGATTTTCCAATCCTTGTCAAAGTAAAACCGATATTTTCCACAAAATCGACAATTGCTAAAATCCGAAGTTTCTTTCCAAAAAATCATACAGTTGTCTTGGCAAACATCAATCTTTTGATATGGCAATAAACCCAATGATCTCATCATCTTCTTTGTTTCATACTATGACTCAATTGCATTATTATCTTCAGGCAAATAATCTCTTTCTAATTGCGATAAAGAATCTATGCAATTCTCAGAAAGATTATTTTCAGTCTTCATATTCATCAAACGTGCAAAAAGAGACAACCGTGAAAGACCACTTCTACAACCATGAAAAAGCGGATGCCTAGCACTTTCTATCATTTCAAAAAACTTTTTGCTTTTTCATTCGGATGTTCTTCAATATTTTCATCTTTTTTTCTTTCAACGAATACATTTTGCACCATTTCTACATAAAGGTTCATTTTTACATCTTTAGAAGTCTCAAACACTTCATGATGTATAATACCCATACTAAAAGTTTCCACAACATTACTAGGTTGTGGTGCAAAACTCTGTCCATGAGATAACCAAATGAAATAAACCCTCTTAAATAAAGATGATTCCAAACGGTTCTCTTATTAACGAGTTTTTCATTTTTGCATTTGACACATGGATAAATTAACTTACCGGTTTTCTCTATAAACTTGTTGATTTGTCGCCATCGTCATAAACTGTGTAACGCCTTCTATAAACTCCTTCGATACACCTTGAGTTTCCGGATCAGTTCTTCTATACATCCACTGTCTAGAAACGAAAATATTCGATATCTACGGTGATACCATTATAATTACAAACGATAACAAGATATATAGAGAAATATATGAGAATTGTGTGTGAGAAACGGATGGAAGAACGAGAGGTTAAATAGATAATTTCTGGACTGACTAACGATGGATTACAAACTAAGACAAATATTTCCCGACGAATCGTCCCGAATACATCCCTAAATAACTTATAATTTGCAGACAAATTTTTTTTTCGTCCGCAAATTTGCGGACGTCCTTGAATGCGGTCTCCAATCCACAATGTATTCTAAATCCGTCCCAAATCCATCTGTAACCACAGACGACTTAGGGACTACTTTCTGGTCTGCAAATTTGCAGACGGATTAAGGACATACTTATTTTTCCGTCCTTATACCGTCTCTAATCTGCCCTTAAATTTAGGGACTACACTTTCAGTCCGTAAATTCCGTCTGGAAATAAGCATTTTCTTGCAGTGTGAGACGATCGAGAAGGCAACACTGCTCTAAGTTCCCGAACAGGGACTCCTCCATTTTGGGGTGAATGATTGCAGGGTGAATATGTTCATGATGGATTGAGGATTATCCATGAAGGTAGAATTTAAGATGCAAGATAACCGTTTGACTTACTCTGATTATGATTCAACGCATCAAGCAGAGGGTATAGATATACACTGAAATAATACTTGGCATGAGCTCACTTGCATGGAAGAGGTGTTGTAACATAGATTCCTTCTCCTCAGGTGAAAGAGAGTCATTGATTCTGCTTTCTTCAACAAAAACCAAAGTAGTTTCAGTTTCCTTTTTCCATATCATCCTTACCTTGAGCGATAAATCAAATGTCTTGTTGTATCTACCAAGTATGACTTCCTAGACTTCAGTGTAAAACTTCTATGTGTCTGTAGAAGAATCCGACAGAAAAATGAAACCAAACATTCAACAGCAACACAATTGACTCAACATAGATCTCCTCTGGAATCAAAATATGAAAGTCCACACACTCCCCCAATCACAATAGCTTCGAAATTCCTTTCCACAAGAGGAATTAACACCACCCATGTATAAACAGATTGGATTTTTCAAAGATCAAATGCCCAGAATATCTCGAAAAACCCAAGTAACATGAACTCGAATAAACCAAATAACCCAAATGTTCGGGTCTAATGCCTCAGAATCCAAATAGCTCAAACCCAAACTGAAACCTGAGGACCTAGAAAAAAATGTTCAGGTTCAATTCGGGTCCAATTTTCAGAAATCCGAGGAACCTGAACCCGAACCAAAACCTAAAACACCCGGACCAAAACCCGGTCTGGCCACCCCTAATCAAGAAGGAGTGGCCATAGACCCTAAAAAAGTGCAGCAATACCAAGTTGGTCGATTCCCCGGTCCATCACTAAGTTACGAGGATTTTTGTGGGCTAATCGGATATTATTGCAGGTTTGTCAAGGACTATGGTAAAATTGCAAGACCTTTGACTAAACTACTTAAGAAGGATGGGTTCTAATGGAATAATCAAGCCAGGATATCATTTGAAGCTCTTAGGATAACCTTGTAGATAGATCCTATACTCGTGTTGTTGGACCATGAAGCAACTTTCGTTATTGAAACGGGCGCATTGGGCTAAGGCATGGGAACAGTTTTATCAAAGAACGGTCGACCATTGTGCTACATGAGCGAAGGATTTTCATCAAGAAGAAGGGTGAAATCTGTCTATGAAAAAAAACTATTAGCCAAGGATTGTTAAAGAATGTTCTTGTAGTAGACCGTTGGCACCATTACGTAATTGGGAGGAAGTTTGTTATTGAAAGGAGAATGAGGAGAAGATATGGGGAAGTCGAAATTTCAGTCTAAGAATGGTCTCTTGTATGGGAATGGGAGACTGGTCTTGCGGAAACACTCTCACTATATTTCTAGTATTCTTGAAGAATTTCGTGCTGGGCCCTTATGGAGGACACTCGATGCAGTTCAGGGCCTTTAGAATATGTTCCAGTGATAACACGTACTGTGGATTAGTTTTAGTCTACGCATTTAGATTATTTCTGCATAGTTTGCATAGCACGAGTTACAAAACCTATATGAATGTCCTTTATCTAGTCCTTTTGTTGATTTTCAAGTTTTGAGGCGACAAGGCATAATTGAGCATAAAAATGTTGATTCTTGGAGTCAATTGCACATACGTGGAGCTATAAACCACTCAGAGCAGATTCAAGCCAAGAAACAGCACGAAATACCCGAGCATCGAGCGAAAGGAGCAAACACAACCGTGCCACATGAAAAGACATCAACCCGCACGGGGTGGTCTCCTTAGCCCGCGTGAGCTGCAGTTCCAGCAGAAACATCATGACGCGGGGTGTTACCAAGCCCACTCAGATTATAAGCCATGATGAGCCCACGCGGGGTGGCCACTTAGCCCGCGCGGGTTGTGTGCCAGGTCATTAAACCTAAAAACGGGTTAAAACAATGGGAAAAGAGGGTAGCATCGCCAATAAATACAGGGAAGCCGCTCAGAACATTGGGGGGACAAAAAAGACACAGAGGAGAGCTTGGGAGGAGTTAGGAAGCAAGGAAACAACATCAGAACGTCGGTGACGAGATAGGGAATTCCGAGGCATTGTATTCCCTGATCGTTATCATGTTTATTATTGTTTTCTCTTGGTTTACAACAAACTCCATGAGTGACTAAGCCTTTAGCTATGGTTTAGGGATACCGATTTTGTAAGGGATGCTAATGTTTATGCATTAGTGCTTAGATCTTTCAAAGTTTTTTGTATTTCCGTTCTATAATCAATGCTATGAACGTTCTATATTTGTGTTGGTTGCTCAGTAACTTAGGATTTCATGTTTAACTTCGAGATTAGATTATGAATCCGGAAATATTGATTATTGATTGAGTTTGATTAATGAGAATTTGACTTGTCGGTTAATTAACTCAGGAATTAGGATTGCATGCTTAAAGCTACTATAATTACGTGTTAATCGCTGTTGGGAGGTAGGATTGCATGTTATTGTGGTTAGAGAGTTGAGGTGTCGAGAGAACCATTCTCTATTTACGAGCATGAATTCTCCGTTATCAAGAAAGTTTGATTGATTTATGATCTTTTGTTGGTTGAAACCTTGCAATTCTGGTAATTCGAAGCCCGTAGTGTTCTTAATTATCAAGTCTTACGTGTTTCCATATTATTGTCATATTTCAATTTAGTATTCTTAGATTTTACCCCGTATCACCATTATTTTCATCCATATTTAATTAGTTATATTCTTAGCTTAGACTGCATTAATCCCTAGAGTTCCACCCTGATATTACATCGATCTGTATCCTTGTGTATGTGAATATTATGCATTTTATTTGCTTGATAGTTTGCCCTCATCATTCAGCTTAATCAAACCATGTTTCACTGCCTCGCTCACAACATGGGACTTAATTTGTATGTGTTTGGACAGGTTGTGCCTGTTACATCGAATTAAAAAATGATATTATTCTGATGTGATTGGTTCAATCCAATAATCAGGTGCAAAACAAGAATAAACAAATGAGGTGTCGTAAAAGTTAAGCAACACAAAGATATGCAAAATACGAGCTTTTTATTCTCACATTCCCAAGCGAATCAATATGTTACATCGCATATCCCTAGACTAGATGATCTTTTGGTTGGAGTGTTGCAATGAAGATACTTCCAAAGGGTAAATAAATCGATAACATCGAAGACCAACAATTAGCCATGCAGTCTGAACAAAATACCGAAATTGTTTTAAGTTGATGTAGTGATTATTGAAAAACTTGTTCATGGAGAAATAGAAGAAATTAAAACAAATGAACGAATTAGTTGGAGCAATAGAAGAAGAATTTGAATTTTAATCTAATTAAAAAACATAAGAGTCGAAAGAAGAGTTATTAAATTTGTTAAATTTATAAAATTTTTATAATATGAATAAAATATTATTATTTTTGTTTTTGAATGTTATGTTTCTTTATCTCGAAACTTGTTTTAATTCATTTTATATTTTTTAATATTTTTTTTGTATTTTTTCATATTATAGAGTTGCGGATAGATTCTGGATTAACTCAATTCGTCCAGAAATATTGATCGAAATATTTCTAGATGGATTTTTTTTGTTCTTTTGCATTTATGGAAGTTTATAACTTGGCCTTCTATAATTACGGACAGATTATAAATGAATTTTTGTTTTTTTTTGTCTTTTTCTAGTCAATGGCTCATCGTGGTTGGCGTGCGAATGGCCACGTCTGAGCAACATCAATCCTCCTCGTCCCTTTTCACACCCTTGTCTCTTGGTAGTGTTGTCAATGGTTTTGTTGACAACTTGAGGCATCGTCAACGGTCTCATTGCATAAATATTAAGTAAGTTTAAAAATATTCAAAATTCTAGTTAAACTTTTACATTTATAATGTCACATCGATTCAAAAGAGGAGGTGGTTCAAGATCACGTTCACATTCTCAAAAGTGTTCTAATGGACCGTCCCTTGTAATAAGCACATGTCTCTCAGTCGCCATTTTTGGATTTTATGAACCCGACTTTGTTCAAAAAATTTTGATTAACACAATATATATCCTGTCCTTAGTATCAATCAATGTTGCCTCCACTAGTCACGCGGTCGACATATTAGATGAATTACAAACCAATTGTCGAGGAGTTACTATCAATGGATAAAGAAAGCTGTAAATTCTGCATTTAGATCCCATTCGTGAAGACAAAACAGAATGGTATATATTAATAGGGTTAGAATTCAAAATTATAATTTTTTACTATAATATAAATCTAATTCAATTTTCATTTATATGTTTTATTATGATCAAATTTCTCATTATATAACCTCTGCAGTTTTAGCATGGTTGCTTTAGGATCACCTTGAAATTTGTCATTGAGCTTTTCACAAGAAGCCTTAGACATGACACATGTTGATAACATTGAAAATGTCATATAACACTGCAAAGTACATAAGTTGTGAGGTTGTCTAGTCTTTCTCCTCCAAAGCTTCCCAACTTGTGATTTCTTTCTTCACTTCTTCCATAGGTTATGGTCCAAGCTGACGTATTTCAGGTATGGCCTCAGTGAGCACCTTCCATAGTCCTTTAGATCTCAGTGTGGGTTTAATTTTGCCCATATATTGTAGTTTTTTCCTTCAAACACATGAAAATTGGTGGTATATTCTGCATCTTTAAACCTCAAATGTTGTAATGAAGATCACAAAGAGATGGTTTGTTAGATGTTACTTTCTTTCTTTTTGTGCTTCAAATATTATTTGTATGGTGTCGGTGCTTGTAATCGAAAGTAGTGCTCTGGTGCACCACTCGGCCTTGAGAACTAAGAGGCTCTTATATAACTGTGGGTTTTCAATGATCTTTAGCAATACAAAGGTTGCTTAGTTTAATCCACATTCTTCCATTTTTTCTTGTAATTGTGCAAACACAAATATAAATGAAATATTTGTATAAAAATTGTAATAAGAAATGATGTTGTTTGAGATAAAAAAACAAGATCGAAGTGAAGAGAATGAAAAACGAGAAACTGTTTCCATAATAATATTGCAGTGGCCTCATTGATGTCTTAATGCATGGTTCTTAAACAACCATTTCACGAAAGTTCTACATAAAACATACATAGTAGATCATGTTTCCAACCTTATCAATAATGGTAATAAAACCATCTTGTTTGACTACAAGTTAGAACCTATACGATTCTTAGAGTGGAAATATAATTGTTGGTCTTCTAATTTTCCTTGTTGATTTTGAGACTTCCTATGTCTAGCTTTCAGGCTTCTAGACTTGTCTCCAATTTCTTGTCTTCTGGTGCATCTCTTTTGGCTTGTTCCTTTTGTTTATGAGAGTTTGGCCTTGCTTCAGTCCACATGTTCATTCCTATGTTTGCACTATTTTAGTTTATTTTATAATGCCCTGAATATCATCAATTTATTCTGCAATTTTCAGTTTGATATTGTGAGCATGCTGATCAACACTTTCATATACTTTACATATTCTAAGTGAAGTAAAAGTTTAATAATATTTACTATTTCTACGTGATGATGTGTGAAGTTTCCGACCATGGTTATCCAACATTCCTATGCTCGATTGTTTATAATATTATTTTTTCGGTGGCACAATATTCTGTCTACAAATACTTCAGCCAAGTTTAGCATATACTTTTCAATCGAATTTTTCCATGGCCTCTAATAGGTGATTTTAATGAATGTACAATAAGATCTGAGCATTCTCAGCTTTATTCCGTTCTTCTAATCTCTAGCAACACAATTCTCGATCGAGATCTCCAACACTCGGTTGAGTTTCTTAGTACTCGATCCTAATGGCCAATCCTTTTGTATGTTTCATTGGTCTAGTGGATTTGCTCGGGCCGAGCAAATCGGTCGTCTCTTGTTCAGTGGGTTCGTCCAGGGCCAGCACATCTTTGCTCAGGCCTGGGCCCTTTTAGCTCCCTCAATTTCTAGCTCCTCTTGGCCTTTTCTCCTCATAGATGGACTTTATGGTCTTGGCTCAACTCCTCTTGACGTCTTGTCCACCCACAGCTTGTCCTTCCATGTCCATTTTACTGTGTGCATCCCTCAACTCCTTTACTCTCATCCTTGTGATCGGCAATTGTATGATCCATGGTAAAGCCACGACCAAGTTCTCATTTTCTTTGTCTTTGGTATAAGCAAAGGCGCTTAGACTACCTACTCAAGAGAACTTTGCAGAAGAACAACATTGTCACGTATATTGGAATTATCTTCTAACAATAGCGGAGGACTTCTTTAGGCAATATTTGAGACTTTAGTCATTATAAATAGGGGGATCAAAGCACTACTTTCTCATAGTCATGATTGTACGACAATCTAGTAACTATATCTAATACTTGTTTACAGACTCGGGAGAAAAAAGTTAAATTGATCCAATGAACTATTGAAATAGCAGTAAATCGAAACAAGATTTTTTGCAAGCGAGGCAATGGATTTAAAGTAGAAATGTTTTGCATGACTTAGCCAATTATAAGGGATGAAGTGTTATCGACTATTCTCCTCTTTTTAATAAGGTTACATGCGAACGAGGACTAAGTAACCCTTCTCTTATTTATCTCGCGAAGAGATAAGAGACTCAAATTGGGAAATTCAACCTTATCTCACTTTATAGTACCATCTATAAAGTGATTTCAAAACTAATAACCAGATCTTTAAAGCTAATACTTTCGGATGTTATTCTTCCAAACCAATCGACATTTGTATGAGGACTATTAGTAGAAAAAGTTCTTCTTGCTTTTGAAATTGTCCAAGGCTATCACAAATCTTTGGATACAAGGAGAGTCATAACTAAATTTGATATAGAAAAAGCCCTCGATTCAATTGGATGAAAATTCCTCTTGTCGGTTTTAAATTTGATTCAGCTACCTACTAAAATAAAATAGTGGATCCAAGCTCGTCTTTGTCATACTGCCTTCTTAGTGAGAATTAATGGAGGTTTTGCTGGGTATTTCAAAGGGAGAAGAGGGTTACATCAAGGAGAGCCTTTTCACCTTATTTGTTCGTGATAGCAATGAATTTACTATCTCATATATTACACTTAGTGGCGGCAATAGGCCAGATTAGGTATCATCATGGAATCTTTATGTTTCACTCATTTGATCTTAGTAAATAATCCCCTAATATGTATGGATGGATCTACCTCTTCAGTCAATGGCATAATCCAAGTTCTTCAAGTTTCAAGAAAATGTTGAGCTTAATGTTCAACATTGAAACATATTCTCTCTTTGTAATTGGTTTATCAAGCGTAGAACTATTATCAATAGAAAGATCGACATGTTTAAAAGCTACGACTCTACCTACCTGATATCGTAGTATTCCTCTTTGTTTGAAGAAACTATCTTTTACAGTTTGCCATGCACTATAAGAAAAAAACTAAAGACAGATTACTTTCATGGACAATCAAGCATTTGTCTTTCGCGGGCAGACTTCAGCTTTTATCCTGAGTTGTCCTCAGAAATTATTGGATTTTGGTTCAACATTTTTGTTCTTCCAAAGAAAAGTATTTGATTACTCTATAGCCTTTCTATTTCATTTCTTTAGAATGGAGACCCAATTGTTACAAACAGGACTAGAGTGTTATCGAACAAAGTCACCATAACCCAAATAGAAAGGAGGTATTTAGATCTTCAAAGACTTAGAGACTTGCAACACAATTTGTGCACTAAAGCTCATTTGGTCAATATTTCGCATGGTTGGTGATATGATCCCAGATTGACCTTCTATTGTTAGAAGAATGGATTTGGAATGAATCCAGTAGCAATCCGTTAATTGAACCTAGAACTTGTCTTTCTGAAGAAAATAACATCATAATCCCATACTACAACTCGACTAGAGAACCTCAATCGAAGCGATTGACACCATAACACTTGTGATCTAGTGTTCATAAATCGGAAACAACTCGAATTTCTCCAAGAATTGGTAGCTAAATCTCTGGAATTAGAAAATAAACGAAACTCTCAAATAATCATATCTTAGTTTCAATGTCATACAATACGTCCTCTACTTATGGGGACAAAAAATATTGGAATATGGAATAAAATAAGCTAACTTAACAAAACTCTATGAAATTGCTCGGCCGAGTAGCCGGATCGCTCGTTCAAGCACTACATTAGTCTTAACCTTAAAAACCGAAATAATTAAAGAAAAGTGTACTAGGTAAAATTCTCGGGTGAAGCATTTTTTGGTCTGGCTGAGCATCTAGGCGGAGCAAAAATCTGCACTAGCCGAACATTGCTCGATGCTCTTGTTCCTTGCTCCTTTCAGCCTTCTCTCCTTGTAGGAATTTCTTATAGTCTTTTCTAAATGTTCTTAGGCATTTTAAAGTGATATTCAGCCACCTTTTATGCCCAATTTTGCGATCACGCCTCGAAATTTTGTTGTTTTTCTTCTCATTGTGTGTTCTCGAGTGAACACGTCTTAAAGTTCTATTGCTTTTTCCCTCGTTTTTTTTCTTGTGCAAGTTGTGGAGGACACAAAATATTGTTCATAACATTTTCCACTTATTTAAATGGATTTTTCCTCAATTCAACCTTACAATTTGGAAAACATTAGGATTGATGCATTTGCAGTCCATCTCCTTGCACCAGAAGTTGTCATTTGTGTTTATGTGTGAGCTTTTCTATGCGAACATGAACCAAACCTTATCTCTTGGACACACCACGTGCATATAAAGTGAAGGTACTAGATTTGGTGTGGCCAAGAGATGCGTCCGATTTCGTTCAATCCAACTCAGTGGTTGGTTAAAGTCTTACCTCATGCGTCTGATTTCATTTATCAACAACTGCATCGAGGCGGCTCCCTTCCAATACATGGGTTAATCCTGTTGGCTTTTCGAGCTAGATATTCAAAAGTTTGAACATAAAAGATTGAACGAAAAAATAGATGAACGAACCTCACATTCTCTCAGGAAAGTGTTTCGGTTAGTTTTTTTCTCTCTCACTTCCTTGTCTTTCTCTTTACTTCCTCTCTTCAATTTAGTTCGAAAATTAAGAAAAATTCGAAGTTAATTTTCGGTAATATCAAATAGATCTTGACGTCCAAGTGAATAACTTGACGTCCAAGTTAATTTTTAAAGCAATTACCTTATATTTCTACCTATGGACTCTTTCTATTTTTAACCCTTCTTTTTTAGGGGAGCTTTTTCCGTTTCTATTATTTTTCTTTTTTCCGTTCTTCTTTGTTTTCATTTTCTTTTTTTTGTGGTTTTCCTTTTGTTGTTTTTCTGTTTCTCCTTTGTTTTTTTCTTTTTCCTTTTTTTGTGGTTTTCCTTTTTTGTGTTTTTTCTTTTTCTTTTTCTTTTGTTAAATGGAAAAAATAAACCAAAACAATCTACACTGAATTAAAATAGAGAAAAAGATAAATTGAATAAAATAAAATATAGAAATTAAACTAGGCTCTGATATCACTTGATATGATTGTAGATCGATGTTCCATTTTTAATAGTATGGATCTGAATTGAAACCCACTAGAAATCTGATAGTTGAACCTAGAGTTTTTCTTTCCGAAGAAAAGAACATCCTAAACTCATACTACAATTCGACTAGAAAACTGCAGGCGCCTTGATTGATGCCATAACACTTGTGATAGTGTTCATAAATCGAAAAATAATTGAGAATGTCTGCAAGAGTTGGTAGCTAAATCTCTAAGACTATCAAAGAAAAGAAACCCAGAATTCATCATAACTTCGTTTCAATATCATACAATGAATACTCTATTTATTGGAACCAAACAATAATGGAAAGTGTAATAAAATAAGCTATCTTAACAAAACTCGGTAAAATCGCTCGGTTGAGTGGTCGGATCACTTGGTTGAGCGTCGAATAAATCTTAACCCTAAAAATAGGAAAAAATAAAGAAAATTGAACCAGAGAAAATGTTTCTGCTCGAGCGTTTCTTGCTCTGATCGAGCATCTTGGTCGAACAAAAATCTGTACTAGTCGAACATTGCCCGATGCTCATGTTTCCACTACAAGAAAATTAAGATTTAGGGACTGAAAAATCCACCCCTAATCCGTCCCTAAATGTGTTTAGGGCCGGACTAGGGACGACAAAGATGCGTCTGCAAACGAGCACCGCAAAGTGATATCCGACCTTAATCCGTCCGTAAATAAGGACGGAAATTTCAGTCGCAAACCGTCCGTAATTGCAGACCACCAAGCCATTCACAAATCAATGGGAAAAGTCGGAGAAATTTTTTTTTTAAAAAAATTACGGACGGGCGGCCCGTCCGCAAATGCGGACGCCCCGCCCGTCCCCAAATTTGCGGACGGACGATTGGGGCGTCCCCCAAATTTTAATTTAATTTAATTTACGGACGGGCGGCCCGTCCGCAAATGCGTCGGGCCGCCTGTCCGTATTTTAAAAATAAAAAACAAAATTTAACTTTAATTTAATTTAATTTAATGTTACATTTTTTATAAATAACAACAATTAATTAGACTCGGGACGGCCATAGGAACTCGGAATCATCGTTATCGGAATCGAAACTCAGGACGGCCGCCGAAACTCGGGACGAGCGGTGGAACTTGGGATGGGCGGCAGAACTCAGGACGAGCGGTGGAACTCGGGATGGGCGGCAGAACTCGAGACGAGTGGTGGAACTCGGGATGAGCGGCGAAGCTCAGGACGGGCAGCGGAACTCGGGACGGGCAACGGAACTTGGGACCGGCGGTGGAACTCGGGATGAAGATTGAATAAAATGAATAATGGGGACAGACAGCCGTATGCTAGCAGGTGTTAAATCCCTAAGGCGGTATCAATCGATTCTCGGTTTATCGGAATACAATACAAATATCTATCATCGTAAATAATGGGATCTGACAGCAATAGTCAAGCATCATTGAGATTAACCGATATCAATAACCGATATCAATGTTGCATGAAGACTGGTAGAGAACAATGTATTAGATCGATCTGCCATGAGATTTCTACATAGATTGTTATATGAGTATCTTAGCGATTCTCATAATGATTATGATATATGTAATTCTATGACTTGAGATCGCCAGAGATCTTAACATAAGTAATTGCATGCTTTGACACTATCAAACGTACTCGTAAATGGATGGACAAACAAGATAGTGATTGGGTATGCAATTAATAGTATGTTGTATGATTGAGATAAGGATTTCGCCCTCCTATATAACATGACTGATGTCACGAGCTCACATATAGACGTTTTGAGTTGTTCACCTTGCAATCAAGCGTTTTTTAGTAAAATAGATAAGGAAATCGAGCCAACGACATACAAAGAAGTGCAAGGAAGCAATGAATGCCGATAAGTCATCCTGAAGCCATCCCCAAGAGGATATGTGGACGTCCCGGATTAGGGACTACGACCCAAGGATGTCCGTAAATTGCGGACGTCACTCGATCCCCGTCCCTAATTCGGGACACCCTCGGTGTCCGTTTCCAATCGGTCCGTTTTTCCAGATTCCAATCCATCCCGACGATCAAGAAAAGACGACGTTCACATGCCCATTCGGTACATTCGCATATCGGAAGATGCCATTTGGTTTGTGTAATGCACCCGCTACTTTTCAGCGGTGCATGACTTCTATCTTTTCTGATGTGAATGGAGATATTATGGAAGTGTTTATGGACGATTTTTCCGTTCATGGACCTTCCTTTGATGCGTGTCTAACTCATTTGTGCAAAGTGCTAGATAGGTGCTTGGAGGCGAACCTCGTTTTGAATTGGGAGAAATGCCACTTTATGGTTCGCGAGGGCATTGTATTGGGACACAAGATATCAGCGAAGGGCATTGAGGTAGATAAGGCTAAGATCGAAGTCATTGAGAAACTACCACCACCAACGAACGTCAAGGGTATTCGTAGCTTTTTAGGTCATGCGGGGTTTTATAGGCGTTTCATTAAGGATTTTTCGAAAATTTCAAAACCCCTCACGGATCTATTAGGTAAGGACGTGCCTTTTGAGTTCACAGCGAGTTGTCATGATGCTTTTGAGAGGTTGAAGAAAGCTTTAGTTTCCCCACCTATCATTCAACCACCGGATTGGGAACTTCCTTTCGAGATTATGTGCGATGCGAGTGATTATGCGGTAGGAGCAGTTTTAGGTCAGCGTAAGGATCGAATGTTGCATGCTATATACTACGCTAGTAGGACTTTGGACAGTGCCCAATGCAACTATTCTACGACGGAGAAAGAGCTCCTTGCGATTGTCTACGCGTTTGAGAAGTTCCGGTCATATTTAGTGGGTTCGAAGGTAATTGTTTATACGGATCACGCTGCATTGCGTTACCTACTCACTAAGAAGGATGCGAAGCCTAGGTTGATTAGATGGATCTTACTTCTCCAAGAGTTTGATCTAGAGATTAGGGATAGGAAAGGAGTCGAGAATGGAGTGGCTGATCATCTTTCACGTCTTGCGATCCCCGAGTGCCTTCCTATCGATGACTACCTCCGAGATGATTTGGTAATGTCCTTGACTTGTACTTCAATTCCTTGGTATGCTGACTTTGTTAATTATCTAGCTTGTCGAGTATTACCGGAGGGGCTGAACTACAATGGGAGAAAGAAGTTTCTCCATGACGTCAAGGCATATTATTGGGATGAACCCTATCTCTTCAAGAGAGGGATAGACGGGATTTTTAGACGCTGCATCTCCGAGGAAGAAACTCCCCACATACTGTCACGTTGCCATTCTTCGAGCTACGGAGGACACTTTGCCGCATCAAAGACCGCTGCGAAGGTGTTGCAAGCGGGATTCTATTGGCCTTCTGTTTTTAAGGACGCCCACAACTACGTCAAATCGTGCGACAATTGCAAAAGGACAGGTAATATCTCTAGACGTAATGAAATGCCACAGCAATACATTCTAGAAGTCGAGCCATTTGACGTGTGGGGGATAGATTTTATGGGACCTTTCCCATCCTCGTGCGGACATTCCTATATCCTAGTTGCGGTAGACTACGTCACGAAGTGGGTGGAAGCTTTAGCATGTCACACAAATGACTCCAAACCAGTGACAAAGATGTTTAAGCGTGTCATATTTCCACATTTTGGAGTACCGAGAGTTGTGATCAGCGATGGAGGTAAGCATTTTGTGAATCGTACCATAGATGGGTTGCTGAAAAAGTACGGTGTTAGACATAGGGTTGCAACGCCATACCATCCTCAAACCAGCGGCCAAGTTGAGGTTTCTAATAGAGAAATCAAGTCGATTTTGGAGAAAACGGTCTCAAGGCCTAGGAGGGATTGGGCATTGAAACTCGATGATGCTTTGTGGGCTTACCGTACCGCCTTTAAGACGCCAATCGGAATGACTCCGTTTCAGCTTGTGTACGGGAAGGCATGTCATCTACCGGTTGAATTAGAATACCGAGCTTATTGGGCGATCAAGGCAATGAACTACAATTATAAATGTGCCGCTGAGAAGAGGACATTACAGCTTCATCACCTTGAGGAAATGCGCCTCGATTCGTACGAAAACGCGAAAATTTACAAGGAACGTACGAAGCGGTGGCACGATCGGCACATACTCCAGCGGACCTTTGAGATAGGTGATCGTGTACTTGTTTTACGCTGGTCCGGGCCATTCAAGATTAAAAGCATCTCTCCACATGGAGCAATCGAGCTAATAGGAGCAAACGGTGCATTTAAAGTGAACGCCCAACGCATAAAGCTCTACAACACAGACAACACGGATCTTGATCACGCTAAGTTCGCTCTTTCGGAGCCAACTCATGAGTAGAGCATTTCGGTCAAGCTCAAGACCTTAAACAAGCGCTTGTCGGGAGGCAACCCGATTGTTTCGTTTTTCATTACATTTTCTTTCGGACTATCTCTTTTCTTTTCATATTGATATACTTGGTGGGATTGTATTTCTCTTTTTGGATTGTGTGAATCTTTTTCGCAGGTTCTTCAATATCCATATCATCCTTGAAGAGGAACTACAAACACGGGATTGGAAGATACACAAGGTGCACACGTTCCAACCCTTATATCCCGTTGTTTTGTTTACGATATCTTCTTAGGTTTTGAACACCGGGACGGTGTTTCATTCAAGTCTGGGGGGGGGTACTCGTCGAGTATTGTCATATGATTAGGATTAGATGATTAGGATTAGGATTAGATGTAGATTTTTGTTTTTAGGATAAACGGATGGATACCTAGCATAAATTTTTTAGTCATTATTGTGCGACCTTGTCGAATCATGAACTATAGTCTAGGTGTGTTTAGAAGACTTCTAGATTCCGATTAGTTGGGTAATTGTGCAAGAAGCCATGACTTATAGTTACATTCACCTCCTAGATCTCGGTACCAAGTATCATATCTCCGTGTATACCGACTAATCGATGCTTGTTGATAGATCTTTAGCGTTCATAAGATTCCACACGCTTATACTCCGCTGTCAACGATTCTCTCCTTGGATAAGTTTTAATCATTTTAGATTTTCATTGACATGAGTACATCGAGATCGATGGTTCGGGTCTAAGTGGTGGGTTGAGGCACTA
>CM071875.1:3258510-3275365 GCA_036759665.1 Gynandropsis gynandra
AAAAAAAAAGGAATAAGAACGAGAAAAAAATGAGTTTTAAGATATCTCAAGTTTAGAAGAGTTTGGTATGGAGAACGCTTGGATGTTGCTTAGGAGTACGGACTAAACTTAGGTCATTGGTAGGATTGCATGGTTCGAGACTTTCGGGTGATAGAGGTCTAAACTAGGTACGCTTAGGCTTACGTTCATGTGACGCGTTGATTTGTATGATGGCTAAATTCTTCGACGTATTTGTATTGGTATCCATGGTTGTTTAGCTCTTCTAGTACTCGACTCTAGGTTTGCTCGAGGACGAGCAAAAGGTTAAGTCTGGGGGAGTTTGATAACACGTAATTTGTTATAGTTTTTATATCATTCTTAGGTCTAGTTTTAAGTAGATTGCTTAGATTTCATTCATTTACCGAGTTTATTCGAGGACTTTATCTACATTTCGTGTTTTGTGTAGGAAACGAAGGATTGAAGAGAAACATGAGTGATTATGCAATCTAAACCCGAAAAGGCCGCTGTGTAACAAGGTTCGGCTTATGCAAGGCCACGGATGGAAGCGAGTACTCAAACACCGAGCGAAAGGAGCGGAATCAACATCTCAAGTCATGCACGCTCGGGTGGATTGAGAGTGCCCGGTCGGGCTGAATCATTCAAGAAAACCCCGTAGCCTTACACGACTCGGGTGCTCAAGGGATATGCTCGGGCATAGGTGCCCGCTCGGGTGCATTTGGAGTGCCCGCTCGGGCTGATTCATGGCAGAAAACCCCGTAGGTTTGCACGACTCGGGCTGAAGATCTACACGGTCGGGCATGGTGCCCGCTCGGGTTCAAATGTGTGTACACGATCGGGCAAGTGACCTGCACGAGCGGGTAGAGCACAATGCCCGCTCGGGTCCTTCATCCTCAACAAACTCCTAAAATTTAGAACGGCCAAATCAAGAGAATTTGAGATCTGAAAAAGGGAGTTTCGAAGGGGATTTTGGCAGAGGAGAACATTGAGAGACATTAGGGCAAAAGGAAGAAGGAAGAAAAGATGGATCTACGGATCGGGAGCAAGGAGAATCTACCGAAGACATCGGTTTATGAATAGGGAGTCATCTCTTTCTCTATCTATGTCGAACTTAGACTTCTCTTGTGTTTCCTTTTCTGTATTCATGTCTGAGTAGATCCTTTGCCATGGGTTAGAGAGATTTGCTACGTTGTAATGAAGTCTTACGCTTAATGAATGGTGGATCGTAATGCTTTCATACTTGTACGCCACTCGTTATGAATGAAATTGGTATTTTATCATGTTTTCAGATTTCATGGTTGTTCTTAATGCTTTCTTTACTTGTACGCCACTTGATTGAATGATGTTAGGAGCCTAATAAACCAATGCCAGGGCATTAGACTTCGGAACTTAGCCATGATTTAGGGTTTAGCCGGTTTAGAATCTACGCCAGGTCAATCGGTTGAATCTAGGGATTAGGATAGCGGTCATAATGCGTCTATGCATGTAAGATGCGCAATGGATACATTGGTATATGCATGCTAGATAGTGGACAAGTCTACGCCAGTCAGTTCCTATAGGAGAGCTTGAATTCCCTGAACTCATGATAGTACCTTAGACCAATTATCCTTTTAGAACTTCGTTACATCATTATGAAAACTCTCGACACCCATGGTGCTTAGCCATAAAGTTTTATCTCTTCGATTTAGTTTAGTTTAGCTCAGTCAACAATTCCATCTTTAACCACCTTACACGTCTATTCCATTAGTTTGTTAGCTTATTAAGTCGCATCAATTCCTTGTGTTCGACCCTAGTTACTACACGATCCGTATTCTTGCAGAAGCGTTAGTCTAGGTTTTATAACTTGATATAACGCACATCATGGAGGATACAAGATCTCATTAACATCAGTGGATCCTTATGAATAGCATGAACAATGTCAAATTAGTATAGTCTAATAAGATTCTGGGCATTAAAACCATCAGCTAATTACTCGTTGATATTTCGTGAGCATTAGAAAATTTGTCACCCCGCTTACCCTTCATTGTTACGATTCCATGAAATCAAAATTCAAAATTTTTTCTCACGAGCCAATTGGGTTCCTTTTAGACAGTTCGAGGGCTTCCTAGGAAATTTGGCTTCATGCCAATGGAAACCCAAGACGATATCATTATAAAGCTATCAATGGCATGTGTTATATACATGAAGCTATATTTGTAGCTCAACTTAGGGTTCTTCACTTTTATAACATCTATCCAAGTTAACACAGAAGAAGACTGAATCATTTGGAAACTCGATGGAAAAGCTCAATCTTGTTTTATTTTGAAGCAAGTATGGAAAGCAAGGAGCAGTTTAGCGCCATGTGAGTCCTTAAGCACTCAGTATGGTATGTTTTTTTTGGCTCTCAATAGACTCCCAACAAAGGATAGAATGGTGTAGTTGGGTCTATCGGGGGCTGACAATTGTGTTCTTTGCAATCGGCTCGAAAAACTAGAAATGATCTCTTTTTTATTGCATATATTCAAGGGTATTTTGACATATATGTTGATTGATTTGCGTTCCTAAATCCTCATGTTAGTTGGGACTCCACCATATTGATGGTTAGCTAATCCTTGGGACAATAGAGTCAAATTGGTATTGATAACACATATTTGGCTATAACTCATCTGCGAGGTTTGGGGAAAAATATACAATTGAATCTATACCCGGATCCACATTAATGATGTGCAATTGAACTAGTTCAAATCTCTTCATCCGCAACAAAGTTTTGAAAATTCAGACTTCTAGCCATGGATTTGCTAGTGAACCAATTCAACTTTGGTATAGGGGCTACATCTTCCCCATGTAATTGTGTTTGTATATGTTCTAACATAACTCTAAAAGGCTCTTTGGGTGTTTTTCAAGTGGTAGAATATTATCAGGAGAGAACAATTAGATTGTTTTTTAAATCATCTTTCGTTAAAAACATTGCTTTGGTTTTAATGATACATATATACAGAAAAAAATCTTTTAAAAAAGAAATATATGGCAGACTTAGAAAGAGTTATGTACGGTTTAACTAAATCTTTGCTTTGTTGGTTAGGTTCAACTTTGAAATTGACCTGTTCCTTCTCCAGAGGGATTTTTCTAATCCAGATCAAAATTCTTGCATCTATTTTGTGTTGAAAAAAAGTATAAGGTATTTGTTATCCTAAATGAAATTTGAAAAGTGAAACAATAAATTTTATCTTTAATGGATTTTATATTTCAAACACTTTTTAATCATGTAGAATGGCATTGAAGTCATACGTTAGTGGTATTGACGTATAAAACCTCTTAAAAAACCCAAAATCGTTGGATTTCTATGTTATAATTTCAAATTAGTCTTGTTCTAATTGTATTTCAGTATTCTCATATCAAATTAATGTTGTAAATACATATGATTTTGTTTTCGTTGCATATCCACAAATGAAATAGTTAGGATTATGATTAGAAAACTTTGCTTGAAGTTGTACTTATACTATAGTCTTAAATCTAATCAAACGTGAAACATTTTTTGAAATCGTAATGAAGTCATAATTCTAACATTATCTTAAATGGTTTATGAAATCTTGTTTCAAATTTATTTTTTTCTACAGTTATATCGCTACTAGGATATTTTTGTTTTATTTCAAAGATATATGAGTCGTTTAAATTTTTTTTTAACTAAAGTAACATATTGGTGCGACTTTTGTGTTCGATCTTCATGAATGACCCTTGTGTTAATAAAATATGAATTTAAAAATATAGATGGGAGAGAAAAAATGAGAGAACAATTTGTTGCCCGTACGAGAGCGGAATGAGAGAACAAATGTAAAGAAAAGAGAGAGTAAAATAGTACTTTTATTTTTTTAATTTTGATTTGATGATATTATAGTGTCATGCCATAACTGTAAACTATTTATGTGTTTTGATATATTGTCTCACATCCGTTAAGGACATAAACATTGGTCTCATATATATGGTGTTGGGCAAGCCTAAATTCTTGAGTTAGCTTTTGAATTTAGTTAGACCAACCAATATTTGACATAGTATTAGAGCCAAGTTTATTGTGATTTGAATATACCGATATTGGACCTCCGATTTCGTGTTCACGCTCCAGGATTGAGCCTGGACGTGAGGGGGAATATTGTGATGTATTGTCCCACATCAACTAAGGACATGAATCTTGGTCTCATATATATGGTATTTGACAACCTAAACTCTTGAACTAACTTTTCAGATTATTTAGGATCAAATTCATATTTCACATGGTATCAGAGCCTCTTCTAAGGTTTTTATTTTATTCTTTCTTTCTTTCTTTTGATCCACCACATCAAAATTGACTTCTTCGAACATGTTTCAACTCTATTTTCCTATTTTTTTTCTTTTTTTTTTCTGCGACATGAACCAAGAATCGAGTTTTTGCTCTGTTTTTTATCAACATCGCAATCGGAGGCCCAACATCGGTATATTCAAATCATAAAAAATGTTTATAATATTTTTATTTTGATTCAATTCTGAAAAAATATGGTTAGAAACTAAACAATAAAAATCATAAAAAATATTAACATCTCTAGCTCATTTTACCTATTTAATTAAAAGTTTTTTTTCTGTCAAAGAAATCCTAATAGATAATAACATATTTGTTTTAATTTTCATTCTCAATTTTGAGTTGGCATGAAATAAAAAATATTTTAAACATATTTTAAAAAATGTTTTTTTATCAATGAATAATCTTTAATTACCATTTAAGAATCAAAATTTAAACAAAATTTAAATTCATAAAGTATTATGTGAAATGTGAATACTGTGACTCCATTGCAATGTGGAAACAATTGTGTTTCTAATGTGATATCACTGCTGGAATATTTCTTTTTAATAATTGTGCATAATATATGTTTCATTTATTTTTTAATTTCATTAAGACTTTGGTGTGACGTTCATATGCGACCATCGCGATTATTTGCAATTTTAGTCATAAAAAATGTCAAACTTTTTTATTTAGTTTTGAAAAAACATGTTTAGAGAAATAATTGCAGCAAATGAATTAGCATTTAAACTCATATTACCAACTTAACTAAAAACCATATTTTTGTCAAAGAAACCCTGCATGAACAATAATATTTGTATAAATATGACTAAGTATCCTTAAACAATGAAAAACTGAAAGAAATTTTGAATTTGTTGGTATTACTCGATGAGTATCACATTCCATTACGACTTAAATCAATTGGTTTTCTAGTATCATACCACTGTTAGGACATCTATTTGTTCTGGTTGCATCTAATATACACATTGTTTAATTGTTAACCACAATACGAGTTTAGTGTGACTTTCTTATATGATATTTACGAATTTTTGAGACTTTAATCATTAAAAATCTATACATAAATTTTTTTTGTTTAAATTCGATAAAATATGATAAAACAACAAAGGCATAAAAAACATTAATATTTTCGAGCTCATATTACCAACTTAACTAAAAAATTGTTTTGTCAAAGAAAACCTAAATGAACAATAATATATTTGTATCCAAGTCAGTTGATATTATTTGTATATATGTGTTATGTCTATGTATCAAATACAGGAAAACCAAGTTAAAAGACAAGGCTAAGAAAGTATATTCATCATCTATATTAGTCAAAGAAAATGTTACATAGTTTACTTGTTGAGGAAAAAATATTTATAGTGGCATGTAATGCTACTATTGATGAAGAACGACAACGAGATTAGAATACGAAACCAAAATAGTATCTGTATTCAAATGATTACTACAATGCAACCTATGACCTTCATATCTAGAATTTAAAGTTTCAAAGGAGAATCGAGTGGTTAACATCCACCAATGCTGGAAAAAACACTACAAAAAAGTTCAACATTGTCTTTAAATCCAATGATAAGAATTTAAAGGATCTATTTTCTAAATAGAATTTTATTTGGATTTAAACAAGTTTTGACAGAAGATATAACTATAAGAAAACAAAAAATTAAATGATGTGTCACGTTGAGATGATAAACCGTGGTAAGATGGAATACTTTCTAGATATGGAAATACACCAAAATTCAAATGGAGATTTTTTCTCAAGAAAATTAAAAAAATATATAAATTTTCGAATAATTTATAATGGCTATTTGTATACCAATTAGCATCTGACTAGAGTCGCATGGAAAGATTGATGGGCATAGAGAAATACAAGTAGTTGCTACAGAACACCGAAGAATGCTGGAGAATTTTGTTATACTTAATATACTAGAGCCCTCGTTGCTTGATGTTGATGTGTTACTTGGAACTAGATAAGTACAATTATAAACAAATGAGGTGTATCTAGATCAAATTGTAGTGAATAAAATCTTAGATTTCTAGAAGGTATTGGTTGATGTATTCTCATAGAAAATTTCAAATTACTTACTCCAATAGGTTATATCATAATTCGTTTTATATTATTAATACATTACAACTTTAGGTGGAACCTCATAATACATTTTCTAATGCGAGAGAGAACAAAGAAATCATCACGAATTGAACTATATAGTGTTGGATAATACGTTATTTGTCTTCATACGATGGTGAAGATCTAGTGTATTTTGATTTGATACTACCTTGGCAAGAACTTATTACTTTCCTATAACAAGAGCGAGCTCTTTAGAGAATATCTCCATTGCCGATGCCGGTAAGATGATGGGTACCACAATTTCAGTATTGCCCTTTTTGTTCATATATGATACGAGAAAACTAATACCATTATAGCTCTCAACTATGCTTGCGTAAATTGCTTTCCCCCATCCAAAGTCAATGTCGTCCAATTTGATACGCCTCAAATCAGACAAAATGTATGTCCAAGCCCTACCAATATTTGGTCCACCTCTCAATGCCAAGAGATCAATCATGGATCTCACGTACTCATCTGTTACACTATATTTTGCTTCTTGAATGAGTCTCAATGCAAACTCTAGCGGTCGTTCTGATAGTTCTTTCGCGGTTGTTATGGCTACAGGAGCCACAAACACATTCCCATAGTAGCCCCGAGGTGCTAGTGCACTATGAATAAGGGGACGAGCGTTCATGACGGTAATGAATCTCACTTTTGTGTTTTGGAGAGGTTTCAGAGCGATGGTGCGACAACGCCAGAGGAGTGATGCTAGTAATTCGTAGGTTGTAGTACGACTGTGCAGATTGGATGGGACAAGTTTACGTACAACGTTAATATCTTTAGAGCTGAATGAAAATGATCGTTGGACCATGCGTTCACATGGATTAATAGCATAATCCATTTCAGCATCGAACTCATCATACTCGCGATGTGCGTACCTTACGCTCATTGGAACCCTAGCAGTCAAGAGGTGACGGTCCCATACAGGGGGGACAGATGGCGAGTTTGCTCCTCGCACCAACTCTCCAAGTGTTTTCAAGAACATGCATAGACCAGTGCCATCGCACATCACGTGGTTGAAGCTAACGGCTACGATGAAGCTGCCACATTTCAACCGTGTGACCTACACCGATTTGAGAAAATTATCATTGCAACGCTAATAACATAAGCACATATGTGAAAATTATAAGACATAATCCTTTTATTATATGTTTTAACCTAGAATTTGATGATAAAATTTGAGGTATTGTCGGAATATGTAAGTGTTTTTGTCACACATAGGAGGTGAATGAGATTTACGATGCGACTTGTTGAATTATCGATTTTACGACAGTGAACTTGACGAATCCAAAAACGGTTGATTGTGTAAGCATTGAATTATCAACATATATTGCTATTGAAAAGATTTACTTTGTTGAACACCTAATTGATAATAGTTGTCATTTAATTTTAAATGATAAAAAAAAGATGTTGCACAATAATTAATATATATGTAATTTTTAAATAATCTTTTGATTTGCAATTCAAATTTCAAAATACTTTTTTAGATTTATTAAAATTATTAGTGAACTAAAAACTTAATACATACACACCTGTGCATACACTTATAGATACAAATTTACACATATACATGTATATATACATACATTTACAAATAAACATGCATCATTCTTATACAACACATATATACAATTATGCATGTGTTGTATGCACATATATCTATCTATATGCGTGTACATGAGATATTGTCTCATGTTAGGAAAGTGAAACAACCTTAAATAGAGCAGGTGGGGGTTGAGGATTCGGTACGCATATGTATTAATAATTAAAGATGGCCTTCGCCTTAGATTGACTCTACATTTATTTTTGAAATTTAGATAATTTAAATTTATGATAAAGAAATTTTCTTGATAGACTAATGTTTGTTTGAATACCAGGGTTGGGCATTTGGGTCATAAAAAATTGAACCAAACTGTTTCATTCTCAATAACACACAGTGTAAATTTATGAATTATTTTGGTTTTCAATAAATAATGATTATTTAATTATAAATTATTTTTATTTTGATTTATTTGAACTTTAATATTATCAAATAAAAATAATAAAAATAATGTTATATTTTTAAAAAATAAATAAATAAATCACATTTTTAATATTTTGCCGACTAATACGTTATTTTCAAAACCCCAAATATGCTATTCTTAACCAAATAATTTAAAACAAACTTGTTTACAGAAAAATCGAATGTTTAATATTTATTAAAATCTAAATAATACATATTACTTGTAATCGAATAGAAATCCAAATTGTTTAGTTATTATGTTGTTATTTTTTTAACTTATGGAGAATAGGTTGAATTTTAAAAATTTGGAATAAACAGGTTGAATTTAGAAATTTTGGAGGAATATATGATAAATTTAAATGAAATATGTTAAATTTTAAAAATTTTATAAGAAAATAGACTGATTTTTCGGATGAAAGTTTGCTGTTTGATGTGAAATATGCTAAATTTTGAAAATTCACAAAAGAGTAGGATATAACATATATTTAAATATATTAATTAAATCCTAATGGTATATAATATAAAAAGAATTGGTATTTTAATATAAAAAAATTCTGATGAAAAACGTGAAAAGTAGTCATTTGTCTATATTTTAAATATATATATATATATATGGTCGTCTTATTTTAAAACTACTTTAGCGGTTAAGGATATATTTAAAAAAGTAAATTTATAAAATTTTCAGTTTTAGGTTTTATTTTTTAAATAAATTGCTGGTGTTTTTTTTTATTAAAAACAGATTCGTCAAAAGAACCAACCTATTTGAAAATGAGTTGGACCTATCAGACTCTGTTGAAACACCAATCAAACAAGCAATCTATTATGTTTCTAATATGATATTAATATTTTGAAAACGTTCTGATTTGAAAATGGCTAAAACCAAAATTATTTTTGTTGAACATAACATACCTTAACCTAATTTAATTAAAAAAAAATTCAAATAAAAATAACCAATTTATCCATGTAAAATGGGATAAAATCACTTCTAAAGCGCCTCACTTTAAATAAAAAAAAAAAAGAAATTAAATCCATCAGTGGATTTAACCAAAGTGACGGGTTCCATATTATTGTAATCGATTCTACATTTGTTTTTTGTCGGAAACTTTTTTCTATATAAAAATGATTTTGGAGAGTTCAGAAACATTATAAAATAAGAAAAAACAAATCAGAAGAATAAAATAGTTTTTCTAGTTTTTAAGATTTTCTTTAGGTGTTTGAGGGAGTCTTTCTCCTCCTCATTGAAAAAGAGAAATACAATTGTTTTCTTCTTACAATTTAAGAGAAATGTTGTAATTTTTTGAGAATCAGCCTAAACCTTCTATAATTCGCCCGTGAACGTAGGCATTTTGTTGAACCACGTAATACCCCAATATCCCATTTTTTTATTTGTTTTGTCTCTACTTTGTTGCCTAACAATTGTTTATGCACGTCCGATCCTAACAGTTATATCATAGCTCTCGTTAATACCAATTGTTCATACGATGATTGCGTTACAATGAGATAAGTGCTGATAAAATGTCAATAATATGTGAGATAGAGAAATTCAACGTGAATAATTTCTCGACATGGAAACAATAATGAGGGTTGTTTTGATGAAAAAGTGTTATTTGGCGGCTATTGGGGAAAGTTCGAAGGAGATGGATGATGAGTGCTGGATTAAAATAAATGAAAGTACCATCGCCAATTTGCACATCGGTCTCGTCGATGACATTCTCAATAGTGTAGAAGAGTTGGAGACTCCAAAAGAGTTATGGGAGTATTTCGCAAAGTTATATGAGACAAAGTCATTCCACAATAAGATCTTCTTGAAAAGAAGATTGTACACTCTCCAGATGTCGGAATCTACTATTTTTGAAACTATCCAAAATGGATTACAAAACAAATGTAAAAGATCAATTTGAGATCTTGTTCCAAAGTTTAACGGATTCGTATAATTCATTCATCGTAAACATGACTAGCAATCTTCTCACAGATTATTTAGTCTTAGACGATATTACAACTACTATTCTGAAAGAAGAACGAATGCGCTAAACAAGGAGGATATATTGGTAGGCTCGCAACAAGGAAAGACCTTAGTGATGATCAAAGGAAAATCAATGGAATATGGTTCATGTGGGACTCAATATGCTAACAAATCAAAAATAAAGAAGAAAGAAGGTTATTAAATTCTATCATAGTGGAAAGAGAGGTCATACTAAGAAACAATGTTGCATTACAATAAAAATGGAGAGAAAGCAGCAAAACCTCGAAACAACGTTGCAAATATCCATAATGGTGAAGTGTTGTACAGTGAGGTAACAACAGTTATTGAAGGCAAACAAAATTTATCCGATGTATGGCTTCTGGATTCAAGAGTAACATGACATATGACCTCTTGGAGGGAATGGTTCCATGATTATGAACTTATCTCAAGAGGATCCGTGTTTATAGGAAATGATCTTGTCTTCAAAATCGATGGCACTGGTACCATCAAGGTGAAAACTGAAGATGGTGTTGTTCGGACCATTCAAAGGGTATGGTATGTGGAAGGCTTGAAAGAATCTATTCTCTATTGGAAAATTAGATGGTATAAGATGCAAGACCTATATGGAGACTAGAAGCATGAAAATTGTCAAGGATGCGCTTGTAGTTCTGAAAGATGAAAAGATACGTTAAATTGTACATGCTTAAAGGAAATACACTACGAAAAAGAGAAGTAAATGTTGCAGAATCAAATTCAACATCGAACTCAATGATGATGTGGCACCAAAATTTAGGTCACATGTCGAAGTGAGGCTTGAAGATTCTTTTAGATCGAGATCTTCTTTTGGGGCTCGAAAAGCTCGCATTACCCTTTTGTGAGTATTGTGTTACAATTAAGGAGCATAAATCTAAATTCAGCAGTTCAACTACTAGAAGTAAGATTATCTTGGATCTAGTTCATTATGATGTTTGGAAAGCATCAGAGATATCCCTAAGAGGTGGAAGATACTTTGTATATCTTTCATTCATGACTACTCTAGGAGATGTTGGGTATACCCTATCAAGAAGAAATAAAATGTATTTGAACTTGTCAACATATTCAAAGTGCGGATCGAGCTTGAATATGAGAAAAATCATCAAATGCTTGAGGCTAGAGAATGGAGGAGAATATACTGGTGATGAGTTTAATCGGTTATATCAACAAGAGGGAATCAAAAGACAGTTGATGGTGGCATACACATCTCAACAAAATGGTGTAGCAGAGCAGATGAATATAACCATTTTGGAAAGAAGAAGGGATACCCCTCTTCCTATTAATTTCATGTTATCCTGTAAGATGCATCCTAGAATGGAAGAAAAGATGATGAAGATGTCTCGAGTATCGTATGCATCAACAGTAGACAGTTTGATGTTTACCATGGTATGTACTAGACTGGACATTGCACAAGCAGTGAGAACAATTAACCGATTCATGGGAAAACCTAGAGTTGAGCGTATGAGTGTTATAAACAGGATCTTAAGATACTTCAAAGGCACCACAAATTTACATTATATTATGGAAAATCAAACTTGACTGTTATTGGGTATGTCGATTTGGACTATGATGGTGACCTAGACAAAAGCAAATCCATTACCCGATATATGTTTACTCTTGCTGATAGTGCTGTAAACTGGGGTTCAAAACTAAAATCTATCATCATAATATCTAGGACAAAAGCTGAGTATGTTGCGGCTACACAAGCCAATAAATAGACAATTTGGATGCAAATGTTGATGAATGAGCTTATTCGTAAATAAAATTATAGTTTCTTGTTGTGTGATACTCAAAACACTTTGCACCTTGTAAAGAATCCAACATCTCATCCAAGGACGAAATACATAAGAGTACAATATCATTTTATGTAGAAGAAGGTAGAGGAAGATAGTGTGAATATTTAGAAAATTTATATAGAGGAAACATTACGGATATTTTGACGAAACCACTAGAAACTGGAAAATTTATTTGGTCTTGATCTTCTATGAGTCTAGCGGAAACATGAGCAACATGATAAAATTGAAGTGGAAAGGAAGAAGGACTACAACAAAAACTAGGGGTAAAACGACTTTTAGTGGGCCACACTTTAGGTGAAAAAACAAAATAAAAGTTAAATCCACTGAATTCGGTGGATTTAACCGCTTAAAGATTGTACATTCAGTCTATCTCCCTAAGTTTATTAAATCGTCTTAGATCCCCTTAAAGTTTGAAATTTATTATATATCTTCATCAAGTTTATCAATTCATCTTATATCCCCTAAAATTTAGAAATTAATCTTATCTCCCTCTAAAATGTATAAATAAAATATAAATGTAACATATTATATTTAAATTTTTTATTATTTTATTTAAACTTATAATCGCAAAATATTACATTTAAACTTATAAATGCAACATATTATATTTAAAAATTTATAAAGTTAACATATTACTTTTAATAGTAACATATTCCTTTGGTTATTATATCCACATTTTGATTATTGATAAAAAATAGTAAATAAGAAACATTTTCATTATAAAATATATTAAGATATCTTCAACATGAACGGAAACACAAAATTTTAACGATTAAAAACGATAAAAAATATGAAATGATGTCCAACTACATAATTTGTTCATGATTACAAAACGATCTATCATGTAAATTTGTGCAATCTAAGCATAATTTTAGAAAGGATCCAAAGAATCTCCGCAAAACAAAAGATCCAAGTTAAGTAAACACAGAACTAAAATTAATTATGGACGATGTGGTGCATCTAGACTTAATGTTAAATCGCGTAACCAAACACAAACCATTCTTGTATATTTGAACTTTTTGATCAGATGTTGGTAGGTTTATATTTGATTTTTGCATAGTAATTAGAAGGTCGATAAAATCTAAAATTTATTAAAATAAATAACATAAACTTAGTAGCAAAGAATTAATATTAATAATTTATTGACAACTGATTACAAGAAAAATTTTCTTTGTTGTCATACAACACAATTAATGGTCAATATGAACGTTTCTTGAATCCGTAAAATTATTTATTTTTACATATGCAATGTAATGAATCTTATAATGAATCAGATTCATTATGATTAAGTTTTTGAGGATTAATATATACAGATATATATCACTGGTATAACAATATATACTAATACAGATTAAGAATATTTAAACTATTATTTTAGAATATATATATTATTAGGAAAAAAAGTTTTTTAATATGAAAAATATAATTACTGAAAATAAAATTTACATATAGACACAGATAAAAAAATAATAAAAAATTTTAAATGTAATATGCTTCGTTTATATTATATTTAAACATTTTAAGGGGATATAATGTTAATTTCTAAACATTAGGAGGATATAAGATGACTTAATAAACTTGAGGGAGTTATATAATTCATTTCTAAACTTTAAGGGATATAAAATAACTTAATAAATTTAAAGAAAAATAGGTTGAATATACAATCTTTAGGGGGAATATGCTAAAAGTCATATAGTTCGGGAGTAATAGACTGTTTTAAAAAGACTTCATAGAAAAGTTAACAGATTTTAACGAAGGGAGAATATGATGAGTTTTGATAGTTAGGGAGAAATAAGATTATTAGTGATAGTTTAGACGAAATAAGGTGAGTGAAAAAGTTAAAAAAAATATGACTAAAACGCAATAGTTCGAGCAATAGACCTTTATCCCAAAAACATATTGTAATCAATAGGGGTGGGCAAATAGCGAATATCCGTAAATATTCGACTATTCGTATTTGTATTCGTCGAATATTCGATTTACTATTCGTATTTGTATTCGTAAATACGGATATTCGTAAATTCGAATATCCGTAAATACTCGGATATTTGTCGGATATCCGTATCCGTAATAAAATCAATTTAAAAAAAAATTAATAAAAAAATTCTAAATAATTTATATTTTAGTCCTTAAATTAGGGTTAACACTTTTATAATTTATATTTTAGTCTTTAAATTTTAAATATAATAACTATTTCTTTATATATTTTATATTTGATCTGAAAATCAATTATAATAATATTTTTTATTTATAATTTGATCCTTAAAATTAATTTTATTATATATATATATATATCTATATATTAAATAAATTATCTATTTAGTACTTAATACGAATACTCATGTTCCTTCTAATCAATTTAAATACAAGACAATAAAAAGGCTCGGTTATGTTTCACTCTCTTTATGGTAAATAAAGTCTTCCGACACCGAACAGAAAAAGAACTCTCCAACGCTTCCGCTTTGAGCCGAAGCAGACGCTGCTCATGGAGATTTCCTTTGTAAAAAACTATCAAAATGAAAGAATTCACGAAACAAACTATAAGTATATGAAAGAACCCTTTTTTTTGCAATTCTATACTATTTGTATTTGTATTTGTCGAATATCTAAATCCTGATATTTGTATTTGTATTTGTTTTGCTTTTTCGGATCGAATACGGTTCGAATACGAATCGGATACGAATCGGATACGAATACTTCAGATATTTTGCCCATCCCTAATAATCAACTATTTTCCACGATTATATTATATTGTTCAACTATTAATTTTATTATTCATTTATCGTAATATTAACGGTCTTACAAAAAGGTTTCTACCGTTATGAATTTAATTTAATATACTAACAATTAGATTATATCCGCACAATAATGGTATTATACTGTAAAATAGAATTTATAAATTTATATGGAAGATTTCTCAGCGTCAAAACATCCAAACATTTTATCATTGACCACAAAAAAATATTATAAACCTGTAAATGATAAAATATTTCTTGGCCTATTATTGACTCTACTTTGATTTTAAATTCAAATTATTTTAATTTATGATCAAGAAAAATAGTTGCTGGGTAGTTTAGTCTTGTCTGAATCATGACATGATTCTTTGTTTTGCTTTAACTGTCTATTTGACACATTTATATTGTTTTTCCCTCTATTTCCAATGAGACAAATCAATTGGTTGGAATCTATTTAAAGCGTGAAATTATAATTTCATCATAATACATTACATGATGAGTTTTTATCATATTGAGTAAACATTGATGTTAGAATTTGTTTTACATAGTAATTTAATAGTTCATTTGTTAATTTTGAAGTTTGGTAACAGATCATCGTTTAATATGAGATTTTCTACACTTGAGAATTTTTTTAAACCATCAAATCATCATTCGAACACTACAACAGTAATAACAAAAAAATCTGCTGTTATAATTTGGAAACCAATCAAGGGAGAATTGAGCAGACCACTAGATTACCTGGAAACGAAGCAAGGGAGAATTGAGCAGACCACTAGACCCCTCAGCATAAAGCTCCTCCACACATGGGAATGGAGGACGAAGAGTATCCTCGAACTCATCGAGCGTGACGTCAGCATCAGCCTCGACGAACATTACACCTTCATTGTTACACTCTACCATGAGTTTCCGGTCAGGCCCTTCTCGGAGTCTCCCGGAAAATGGGTAATAGTAAACCAATGTCTTGGCGATTGCTTCACGAATCACACTAACAGGATCGTTGTTGCCTAATTTGCTCATCATAGAAGGATTGTGTTTGTAGAAAAAGATTAAACGATAGTGACTTCTTAGAATGGTTTGATTATCGATGTCGGAGACGATCTTAACCTCTTGTGGTGTTGGCTTAGCCGAACTGATCAGTTCTGGTGCCTGTCGATGCACTTTGAATACCAAAGAACGGACTTGTGTCATGCTTCGTTTAGATGCATACAGAGAAGGGATGTGTTTGCAGGAAAAGATAGAACGGAATTGACGTCTTTGAAAGCATTGAACACTGAGTTCAGGGACGATCTTATGCTCTTGTAGCGTTGGCTTCGCCGCCGGCGAGAGTAGCTCGGACGCCCTACGGTGCACTCTGAATACCAACGAACGTAATTGTGGCTTCATTGCTCGTTTGGTTGGGTAGAGAGAAGGGTGTGTATTGAATGTGTTGTGGTTTGTAATGTTGGGTTGCTATTTATAGAACAAGAAAGAAAGAAATCAACTTTCTTAAGTTTTGGAAGTTTTTAGTTACGGAGATGAGAACTTTTAATTTATAAAGAATTATACAACATAACTTTTAACATAAAAATATTATATATAAATATATATATGTGGTAATTTTGAATTTTATAAAATAATTCCGTTAAATAAAGTGTTATACAATCTATTGTTAAAACGTTTTAAAAAACACGCGAACAAATTGTAATCAGTGTTGAAACTCGTATAAAGTAGACATTCGAATGTAGTTTGAGGCATATAATCACAGCTTTCTAAAACCAGGATTTCATCTTTGCTAAGCAAATAAAATTATTTGAATACACTTTGAGATAGAATGAAATCTCTACAATTTCTTTTTGTCTTTACAGTAACCATCATTCACAGATCTTGAATAATTATTACCCACATATATATTCCTAGATATGTATTACGTACTTAAGCAG
>CM071875.1:3300093-3313286 GCA_036759665.1 Gynandropsis gynandra
AGTGCCGCTCGGGTTACTCGAGTTTTTAACCTACCTGGTGAAAAGTCCGATGCCCGATCGGGTGCTCTGACGATGCCCGATCGGGTGCATTAAAAGTGACCTACCCGGTCGGGTGTTGTGCAAGATCGCATGACCAGGTTCTCCGTGTTCGGAACCTGCCCGATCGGGTGGCAAAACTGTGCCCGATCGGGTATTGCTGCATGATTTAAAAAGTTAGATGTGGAAAACAATACAACAATAACCATAATTATCTAACTTCCTAATTCCTAGAAAAATTGATCTAATCCTAAAATAAATGAAAAGAAGTCCAAGAATATAGAAATAAAACGAAAGAGATGACTAAAAAGGATATGCTCGGGTTGCCTCCCGAGAAGCGCTTGTTTAAGGTCACGAGCCTGACCTTGGCACGCTACTTATCAGGTGGACGTCCTCGACGTCGTCGTGTCTGTAGCGTTTCGCGTGCAATATGTGCTCGATGTGATGTGGTATGGCACGCGAAATTTCCGAATTCCTCGCGCGATAGGTGTTGTCATCCCTAATATCGGTCATGATACTTTCTATGTTCGGGGCTGGATCGTGCTGTCCAAACAATCTGGTAGAGCTGCTCCTAGGTCTGGTTAGGCATTTGTCATTCATTTCCTTCAGCTTTTCCAGAAATGTTGTACATGTAAGCCCTTCGGGTGAAGGCTTCATCTTTACCTTTGGAGCTTTGTCGATGTCTCAATTATGAATTGGACGTTTGTTACTGCATATCGGCATCTTGGGATTATTCGTGTACTGATTTGCCGCTCCACATTTAGCTAGGGTTGTGTGGAAGTCATGGTTGGAGGATTCCTCTTTCCTTTCGTTGTTGAGCGACTCGGTTGGTACCTTGTAGCTACCTTCCTCAACCGCTACGCGATTCAAATCTAAGGAATCCTTGATCTGAGCTTCCTCGCAAGTCTCCTCGGCTAAACCTTCAAAACTGCCCTCGGGGAACACGAAATCGATATGACATGGTTGCTCAATCATGTCCACTAAGCTGAATTCTTCTTCTACCTCGGGTTGCTTCGTGTACTCATCAACGTCCGTAGCCTCATCCATTGTCGTGTTAGATTCATCTTCTATTTCAATCAATGATGGAATTGGCTGATCTTCCGTCTTACAATCTCTTAGGTAGATCTCGCTGACGAATTCACGAGGATAGTATCCCGAACTTTTCGATGCAACTTCTTGCGATTGCAATGCCCCTTGTGCAAACTCCGAAGCTTGCACGTCCAATGATCCAAATAGGTTGCCTATTTTCTCATTGGCGCTCTCTTGTTCCGCCTCCACTCCCATGAATAAATAGTCTCGACTCTTAAGCATTTCACGGAGGTAGTTGTACGTGGCAGGATATTCGTGGGCCGCTACGGATTGAGTCGAGTATGGTTGAGGCACGTAGAGTTGATAGCTCTGAGTTTGGGGTTCCGTCCATGGCTGGAAATTCCCAAACGATTGATGTGCATCCATCATACTCTCTGTGGTCCTATACGGGATATAGGCTTGATCGCTCCATTCGTGACTGTAGGTATTCCCGTATGGTTGAGCGTAGCTATCGTAGATCTCCTCTTCATACCCCCTAGCGTTTCGTTCTCGTGATTGTTCAAAGTATTGCGGGTGGTACAAATCAGAGAGCATACGACGAAATTCGGAAATCTAATACTTCAATTCAGATTTTCCGCTCGATCGGGCACCCTTGTATCCTTGAAATCTCTCTTTTCCGCTCGTTGCTCGGGTGTTCCTTTGGGTTCTGAAGCTCTGAGTAGATATGTCTTCAAATCATGTGGTTTTTGCAGGGAATCCTTCATATTGAGCTCATTTAGGCCTTGTCGCCTAAAAACCTGAAAACCAACAAAACGGGTGTGTGAAGCTCGAAATCGTATCGGAATAGTAAGACTCGATGTAAGATACATGCGAAAATGGTGTAAAAACCTATCCTAGTATTGATACACTTTCAGTGTTATCAGTATATGAAGAAAATATACTTTTTAGTTCTATAAAATCTCGTTCCAGTGTAAAATCGTCTGAGCTGGAGTAGGATATTACTTTAAATATTAATTTAATCAATTACTAACTTATGTAGCACCCATGTTGTGGCATATGTGTTACTAAACAAATTTTGGTCTTGGTTATAATCTTTCTCTTGCAAAATGGGTTACAAGTTTTGCTCCAGTTTCCTTTGAAAACTAGCTCTTCATCTTGGTGTAAACTAATGAAATTCGACATTTAATTATTATTGATCCATAGGATGCATATAATTATTAAGTGATCAATATTCCCTTATTACATAAGAAAGTAATACATATAAATAAAAACATAAAAAAATTAAAGTATGTAAAAAGAGTATTTTACACACCTTCAGTGAAAATATCGATAGATTTTGTGAATAATTTGATTATTTCATATTCATAGTCGAATCTTGTTGTGGATGTAAGAAACAATGAATCCAAATTTCCAGAATTCAATAATTTGATCCATGTACCTTCACTGAAAATATTAGTATATTGGCTAGTGGACAAAACATGTGGGATACGTAGTGACCCAATTGTCACTTTCTCGTGAACAAAATAATACCAATTTCGATGTGATTTGTTCATTGATGTTGAATGGATAAATGAAATGTAGATGATGAATTGATTATTGCAGTAGAATAGTGTTGCACATGTGAGAGGGCAATGAATCTCGCGAAGAAGGTTACAAATCCAATAGATTTCATCTACAACATTTGTAGTTGCTTTATATTCAGCTTCGACAATAAATTGAGAGGTTGTGGGTTGACGCTTAGATGTGTTAGTGTAGCAAAAAATGTAATTGTACATAATTAGAGAAGTTTACCATAATTAGAATAGTCTTTGAATTATATATTTGTACATGAAACGAAAAGAGTTATTCTCATATTTTCACAATATCAGAACAATAACCTAATTTCCTTTTTCTCGCTTCTTTGCTTTTCTCGTTTGTTAATATGTCTTTTACCTATCGTGCCCCTACTACGATGAGATCTCATGGCCACCGCAATTGCTTCAATGAGGAAGCCTTTTGAGATCAGTAATATCAAGTGCAATATCCATATCATACTCTAAATGAGGAGATGAATTATGATTCATGGTATGATATCTTTCAGACACATTGTCTCAGCTTTGGTGTTTTGAGCCAAATCGACGACTCTGTACCTGAAACCAACGCTTAGCAGAGGCTTGGAAGCGACTTGGTGGTTTGGTGAAATTATAGATTTATGGCACCATCTCATATCCCTACTTCAAGACATGTTCAAAACAAAATCCACCGCATGTGCCTTGAGTGGTTGTTTTATGATAACAAAGAGACTCGAACCATTCAACTAGACAACAAACTTTGCTAACTCCATCGAAGACCAAAGCGTGCATGCATACTGTCAATAGATCCAAAAAATCTCTGACATTCTCATAAATTTGTATGCGTCTATCTCGGAAAAGGCCTTGATCATTCATGCTCTTAATTGCCTTAACCAGAAGTTTGACAATATTGTCAATGTGATCCAACACCAAGAGTTGTTCCCTTCATTCAATGACGCATGGTCAATGTTAGCGTTGGAGGAACAATATTTTACCCACCATTGACGACCGGATCTAATGCACACATATTACAAATCTACTCCTACGGTCCTATACATGGATGTGTCGAATCCTCCACCAACTCTGGCATAACAACCTTACTGACAACATCGTAGCCGAACTCGTGAGAACCGCAGAAATCCCAGAAATAGGGGAGGTTCTCATCGTCATCACAAGCTCAATCAATGAAACAAGGAATCACCACATATCTGACACCACAACCGATGTTTCATGGCTCCTTGAATACGCCTTACTCGACCTTATACAGCTCGCAAGGCTAGGATTCCTATGGGTGCTACTCCTTGCCTTTCGGATCCCCTATGCCAGGTTAGACTCCTACCGTTCTGATCCCACGACCATCTGTCCCTCCACAACCGACATTGTTCCCCTCGGGACTTCCGGTGCTCAAGAAGACTACTCCCCGCCCGATCCCCACTGCAAGTTTTGCCTTTCCGATGCAGACTTCAAGGCTAGAAATAATATTATTGCGGTTCATGTATCTGTTATTTGCCTCACGATTTTATCCAAGCCTTCAGTGACGTTCAACTCCAGAACAATGATGCCAATTGGTACATAGACACAGGCGCCACAACCCACCTTATGTGATAACCAGGTATTCTCGATTCTACTTTTGATTTGAGAATTCAATCTATCATTTACGCCGGTAACGAATCCTCCATACCCGTCACTAAAACCGGCAACACATAAATCATTTTTCCAACTTCAAACTTTCACTTACCAAATATTCTCGTCACACCATCTATTGTCATAAACCTTATTCAGTAAGATAGTTTATTCGTCATAATAATTGTAATGTCAATTTTGATCCGCGTGGTTTCTCTTAGAAGTACCTTCCGACGCAAGCAATTCTTCTCCTTGTGATAGTTTGGGCCCCTTTACCTCATCCTACTCACAATTCCACGTGCTCGATCCACCTTTCTTGATCATGCTCTTCCCAATTTGATTTTTTACATGACACCAACGTTTTGAACACCCCGGGAATTCTATTTTTCACTATTTATTTTTTTCAAGATTTATTAATTGTAATAAAGGCAATGCATAAAATCTTTGTTGTGTGTATCAACTTGGGAAACACGTTTATTTGCCTTTTAATAAATCACCCTCTTCGGCTCTTTCCCCTTTAAAAACTGTGCATTTTTATATATGAACATTACCAATCCTTAGCGTGACTGGGATAAAATACCACGTGCTTTTCCTTTATTAATTCTCACACTTTGTTTGGATATATCCCTTTTGCTGAAAAAGTGACATGTTCGCCAAACTCCTCCACTTTCATTATTATATCCAAAATCAATGTCGGACCAAAATAAACTCTCTTCAATATGACCATAAGGGTTAATTCTATAATCGATCACTTCGTGCCTTCTTTGACTCTGAAGGGATTTTAATTTGATTCTCGTGTCCTCTAATCTCAAGAAAACGAGAAGGTCGAGTGCATGATACAGACCATCAACAACATCATTCCAATCCTTTTGTTTCAAGTCTCAATACCACCAAAGTTTTTGGCCGAGGCACTTCACGTTGCAGTCCATGTCCTCAATATTCTCCGTCGATATCCATAAACAACGAAGTCCTATACACTAAACTGCGCCAAAACCAGCCACCTACACATACCTAAAAGTCTTTGTTGTCTATGTTATCCTAATCTCTTTGCCACATCCCCTCATAAATTCGCTCCACATTTATGTGTTTTTCTTATATACGTGAGAAATCACAAAGGCTTTCAGTGTATTGACATTCAAACTCGACGCATAATAATTTCACGTCATGTGATTTTTTACGAGAAAAATTTCCATGACCATAACACCTACACCTCAAGGCCACTAAGAGTTTCTTGATCACAATGAGGTATCATCACCTATCCTTCACTAGTTGCTCCTGACACCATTACCAATCAGCACACAACACCCACCACCACAATGACCTGCCCTATCGCCACCAAATGGTCCGTACCTCTAAACTGAGACATGTTTTGAAGCTAAATACCACAATAATTTCCCCACTACCAAACACACATACAAAAGCCTTGGAGGATCTAAATTGGCGTAATACAATGCAATACGAGTGTGTTACTCTTCTTAAAAGTGGTACTTGGAACTTGGTTTTGTGTCTTTATGGTGTTAATGTTGTATGTTATGTATTGTTATTTTATCACAAGTTTAATGTAGACGACTCTCTTGCCCAATACATGGCAAAGCTCATGGCGGATAGCAAATCTCCACAATTCGACATTGAGTATGAGGAACCTTTTAGCCCGATTATTAAACCTAATAGCATTCGTACGGTTCTCAGCATTTCAGTGTCACGTCATTGGTCCATTCATCAGCTTGACGTAAAAACTGCATTCCTCCATGGTAACTTTAAGAATATAGTTTATATGTTCGAGCCGGGGAGATTTCGCGAGTTGACCCATCCAGAATATGTTTTCAAATTGAAGACATCCCTCTACGACTTTAAACAAGCACTACGAATGTGGAAAAAATGTTTCGTTTTGCTTTCTTTCAAAGCTTGAGCGATACTTCCTTATTTGTCCTACGACACGCTAATGATCAAGCCATACTATTTCTCTATGTAGATGAAATTATTTTCACGAAATCAGATCATGGGATTCTTCAACAAATTATCCAGTCTCTCACAACTAAATGTGCTATGTCTGACCTTGGGGAGCTCCACCACTTTCTTGGGATCACTGTTGAATATAACTCAAAGGATATTTTCCTACATAAAGCCAAAAATGCCAAAATAATATTCAAATATTCATCCATGTGTCATGCCATGCAACATCAAATCCAAATTTCTGTAGCTTCTAGATCACCGTTTATAGACCTAAGTCAATACCGAAGCATCATCGCGCTTTGCAATACCTCACCTTTACATGACCCAACATCCACTATGTCATTCAACAACTTTTCTTATTTTTTCATGACCCGCGAGACCCACACGTGCAAACCATGAAGCGGGTACTTCTATATACACATATACATATATATACATATACGTATGTATATACACATGCAGATACACATTAAAATAAATCTATATACACATATCTACATCCATTTATACATATACACATATATAAAAACATATACACATCTATATATAAATATACACATATATACAAGTATATACATATCTATACACATACATAAGCATATAAATATATACATGTACATTTTGACACATACACACATGCATATATGTATATACATTAATAAAAAATAGATATAAGTATATATGTATATATTTTAATACATAAATAATTGCCGAAAAAATTATGGACAGAAATTGTATTTACAGCAGTTTACCTCCAGAATAGGTTGTCCGCAAAAGCTCCATTTGAAGTTTGGAGTAGACATAAATCATCAGTAGGCTATATGAAGGTTTTATTTGTATTTGCCATGTGTTAGTACCTACACATCAATGAATCAATTTAGATGACGAGTCTGAGAAAGAAAATTGGGTTGGATACAACAGTCTAAACAAAGGCAATAAGGTGTACAAGATAAGCACAAACAAAATGGAAATGGTTACGGATCTATTATTTGAAGAAGATAAACACTGGAACTGGGATACATAAGAAAGCTAACCAAGTTCCACAATTAAGTTCTAGTTCTACCTCAAATATTCATACCAATCCAAGAAAAAAAAACCTATACTTAATTAAGAACTGACTATAAAGACCACAACTACTCCTAATCAATAGACTCAAGGGTCAAGAGGGAGTTTACCTTAGATGACCTCATTCCCTTTCACGCTGACTGAGTTGGAAGCCATTAAATGTGGAATTTGATGAAATTGGAAGCTCCTCAAGATAAGTCCACAGAATAAGAAGGGTCAGTGAACTTTACAAAATTAATGAAAATGAAGATGGTAAGATAGAGCAAGCTGAAGAAGCTTGTTATGTGAGTATTGAGGAACCTGCATGTTTTGAGGAGGCTATAAGGGAGCAAGGTTGGAAAGAAACATTGGATGTCGAGATTGACATGATCAACAAGAACCAAACATGAGTTCTTGTTTACAGACCTAAAAATCAAAAGGTGATGAGTGTTGAACTGTTGTATAAACAAAGACAACTGAAAAAAGAGAGTCGCATAAGGTGAAAGCAAAAATCATGGCAAGAGGATTTACATAAACTTATGGTCTTGACTATAGAGATACCTTTGCTCTTATGTCAAGCCATGACCAAATCAGAACCTTCATTGCCTTGGCTACTCTAATGAGATGGGACATGCACCAAATGGATGTCAAGTCAAGTTTTCTGAATGGCAACTTAACAGAGGATGCTTACATAGAACAACCTCAGGGTATCAAGTTGATGTCGTATAAGATAAAGTCCTAAAGCTACACAAATCTCTATATATGGATTAAAAACGTCCCTAGAGCTTGATACAACAAGATTGACACATTTTTCATCGCAAAAGGATGGGCAAGGAATAAATTTGATGTAACAATGTATGTGAAGATGAAAATAGATGTTGTGTTTATTATATGTATCTATGGAGATGACATAGTAATCAGAGAAAGTTGTTGAGAGATGATACAAATAATCAAGAAAAAGCTAAGTGCAACATTTGAAATGAGTGATCTAGGGAAGATGAAGTATTTCCTAGGGTTTGAAATATCCTACTTGGAAGATGAGATATCCCTAAGTCAAACAAATTATGCTCTATCCTTATTGACGAAATTTGGTATGCACTATTCTAAGAGTGTGAATACATCACTTTCACCCCATGATAAAAACACAAAAAAAAAAAGAACTGAAGATTCAGACTCCTTACCAAATTATGGTTAGAGGTTTGCTATATTTGGGTACCACAAGACCTGATATAATGTTTGTTATCTCATACCTACCAAGATTCAATGCATATCAATCAGAGAAAAATACACAAGAAGTAAAGAGAGTTATGAGATATGTGAATGCCACTGTGAACTATGAATTGATGTCCGAATTCACATAACATACAAACTTAGTTGGATACTCAGATTTTGATCTACCTGATAATGTAAGTGGTTATAAAAGCAATATTGGTTTTGTTTCACAAGTGGAAGTGTCATTTTTATTTGGAGGCTCAAAAACAAGCAACAATCACACAATCTATAATAGAATCCGAGTACACGGCCCTATGTTCAACAACAAATCACCAAACGTAGTTAAAACGCCTATTTGGTGAGTTAGGGTTTAGCTACACAGTGGAATCCCTATCTATTGTGACAACATGTCGACGATAGCAATTGGAAAGAACTCCATGTAGCACAAACGAACTAAGCACATATAGAACAAGTATGATGTGGTACGAGAAGGAGAGGTTACATGTGACAATGAGTTACGATTCGTACCTGGTGAGGAGCAACTTGCAGACATAGTGGACAAGGTATAAGGTATGCATAGGTTTGAGGATTTGAGGGTGAGATTAGTGGTTGATCCGAAGCCTGTAAAGAGGAATATTGAAGGGTATGACGGTTCTCTGGCACGATGGTCTCACCTAGAGCCAGGAAGCATGACATGACCTAAGTCTTGATAAAGATTGGGATGTAAAAAAGACAATGGATGGCAAGAGTGAAGATATTGAGCAACTTCAGCATCCTGCAGAAGGCAACATTCTACAGAATAGAGGACATCAATGCAAGGAGCTGGAACCTGGAGCTTGGAGAATGAAATCAAAAGGAAGCAAGGACAAGGAGTTTAAGGAGCATGAACTGGAGCATGCAGCGTGGACAGAGGCTGTCTATTCGCAGGAGTAACCACAAGGAATATTGCTAAAACTAGGAGTAAAATAGGTTTTATAGTATGATAAACATAACCTGTTGTTTTGCTATTATTAGTAATTTTGTGTTGCAACAGTAGTGTTAGCATTAATATGCTAACAATGAAATCTACATATATATATATACCCTTTTGTAAGTGGAAGATTAATTGAAGGCATTTTAAGAAAAATCGTATTACCTCTCTTCTTCATCTTCTCTTCTCCTCTCTTATCGGTTGTTCAATTTCAAACGAGTTTTAGCTGGGAAACTTCATCACCTTCACACGTTTCTCTTTGTTCTTGCACAAAACAGAAAAAAGAAATGAGATTGAGGATCAATAGATGCAGTGGAATCACTGCTTAAGGTCCTCAAATTAACAATAGTGGTATCAGAGCTCTATCGTTTCTCAAGGCCGTGAGGGAGCACAAAGGCACAAAACCAAGCATAAAGCTGAAGGACTAGATCGAGCACAAGAAGAAGCATAAGAGATTTCAAATTGAGGTCGAGAAACAACCAAGGTATCCTTTCTAAAACCATACACTGATCTTGTTTTGTTGCTGGTTAGAAGAAGAAGAAATGCAGAACCAGTCTCCAGTTCCAGTGTTTGATGGACAAAACTACAGTCTATGGGTTATTAAAATCAAATGTACCTTAAGATCAAAGGGGCTTTGGAAAGTTGTGACTGAAGGTATTTCTAAGATGCCTGAGATAGGTGAAGATCCTTCAGAGGAACAGAAGAAAGAGTTGTCACTGTGGGAAGCCATAGATGAGAAAGATTAGACTGCACTTCAACTTCTCTATAGTGCAGTGTCTGAAGAGATATTAGCAGCTCATCCAGCCATATGTGATACCTTAAAGGCTACTTGGGACTTGCTGAAGGAAAGGTTCCAAGGTGATCCAAAAGCTGCAATGATAAAATTGCAGAGATTAAGGGAAAATTATTACACTCTTAAACAAGGGGAGAAGGAGAGCATCAAGGACTTCGCTAATGAGATCACTAAGTTAAGCAATGAGATGAAGGCGTTCGGTGATGATATAAAAGAAGATGCCCTGGTATCCAAGTTGTCGTGTTCTTTACAAGAACGTTTTGATCCATATGTAGGAGTCATAGAACAAACTAAAGACCTATCCACACTCACAGTAAAAGAGCTTGTTATAGCTCTGCAGTCTCAGTAGTTCAGACTTGATGAGAGGCATGGAGGGCTGGAAAGAGCATTCCAAGCCAAGGCTAAGAATCAGAAATATACTTAGAAGGTAACACAAGTAAAAAGATGTTTGGGAAACCAACATTCAAGTTTAAGGGCAAGAAATGGTGTGAGATTTGTATGAAGGATAACCATGTGGAATCACAATGGTATTTCAGAAACAAAGGGCAAGAAAAACCTGATGGTTTCAAGCAATACAAGACTAAAAAAGAATGCTATACGTGTGACAAGGTAGGTCATTTTTCAAGGGATTGCAGAGTTAAGAAAGGCACACAAAATCAAGCACACACTAGCAGAGAGGAAGAGGATGACAACTTTTTATTTACAACATCTTACATTGTTCATCAGAATTTTGAAGATGATGTTTGGCTGATCGAAAGTGGGGCAACAAACCATATGACAAAATAGGAGGGCTTCTTTACTAGCCTTTACAGATCATTCAATGTGCCTAAGGATGGAAATGGAGCTACGTTGGTCACAGATGGTAAGGGAGATATTGATGTGCTGACTAAGAAGGGAAGAAAAACAATCAAAGATGTTTTTCTGGTAAGGGAGATATTGTATGCACGGAAAACAATGCAGGGAGGAGTTTCCTAAAATTTCAAAAGCAAAGGCTGAAGCAATTCTGGATTTAGTCGATGATGACGGAAATATCAAGTTATAATATTTCCAAGACCACTTCACTGCAAGTATATGGTTCGTGTAGTACCAGGGTCGAACTCTAGGGACTAATGCAGCCAATCCTAAGAATATCACTAAACTAAGAAGATGAGAAGTAGATGATGGTGTGGTGCAAATATCTAAAAGACTAAACTAAATGGTGGCAATGAATGAAGGATTCTGAAGACTTGACGATGACGAACACTACGGGTGTCGGGATACCGGGAATCGTATGGATGCAACAACTAAAGATCATAAATCTATCGAATTATCTTGATAACGGGGAATTCATGCTCTATTGTGAGGAGTGATTCTACCGAGCCTAAACCTCCTAACCATAAGTACGTGCAACCTTACCTTCCAGCAGCGATTAACCCGTACTATGGCAGCTTTACGAGCGCAATCCTAATTCCTAAGTCGATTAACAGACCGGTCAGATTCTCATTAATCAAACTTAACCTACAACTCAACGGTTCCGGATTCATACTTTAACCTTCCAGCAAAATATGAATTCCTATGTTACTGAGCGGGCAACACTAGTATAAGAATTATGATGTTGATTGTAGAACCGAATATCAAAACAATTATGATAGATCTAAGCATTAACGCATAAATTTGTACATCCGTTACAATCCGATATCCCTAACCCATAGTTGGGAATCTACTCACTCATGGAGTTTGCTAACAAAGGAAATAACATAACCCTAACATGATAAACCCTAGGAAACTCGATGCCTCGATCTTCCCTATTGTGTTACCGATGTGTGGATTGATGCTTATCTCCTTCTCCAGCGTCTCCCAAGCCTTTCCTGATGATTTCCAAACCTTTCCTTGCCATAGGCGTCGCTCCCTTGCGTCTGAATCTGTTCTGTTCTTTTAATTCGCTCATTCGAATTCAAAATCAAGGTTGTTGCGAGAAAGGCGGCCCGCTCGGGTACACCTTTTACCCGGTCGTGCAGAGGCGCACCAGGTCGTGTTGAATGCTGAGCCTGATCGGGCATTGCTTCCCGATCACGTGGTTGAACAGCCCGAGTCGTGTAAACTCTCGGGGATTTTCAGGATCAATTAACTGCCCGAGCGGGTACCTTGTTGCGCCCGATCGGGTATTACTACCCGATCATGTAGTCTTCGTGCCCGGGTAGTGCAAGGTGTTGCAATTAAACCCTGTAGGTTTTACCCGAGCGGCCACTCTTCAATTCTTGATTTTGCTCTTTTCCGCTCGATGTTCGGGAGTTCCTAGGCTTGATTTTGGATCCGAGTGAATTGTATCTTCAAATTGAGTGGTTTTACTCTAGAATTCGCCTTTTTATGCTCGTTGAGGCCTTGTCGCCGTAAAACCTGAAAACCAACAAAATAGGCGTATGTAAAGAAGAATCATATCGGAAACGTAACTCTAACTAAGAAATATATGTGATAACACGTAATCCGTAGTAGTTTTTATGTCATTCTTAGGTATAGTTTTGATTAGATTTATTAGATTTCATTCATTTATCGAGTCTATTCGAGGATTTCATCTACATTTCGTGTTTTGTGTAGGAAACGAAGACATGACGAGAAACACGAGAGATATTGGCGATTTAACCCCAAAATGACAAGGTTCAGCTTGTGCAAGACCGTGGATTGAAGAGAACGTGCAAACACCGAGCGAAAGGAGCGGAAACTACATTTTAGGTTGTGCACGCTCGGGCATTAGAAGGTGCCCGCTCGGGTAATTGATGCCATGACAACCCCGTAGCTTTACACGACTCGGGTGCTCAAGGAACATGGTCGGGCATGTGTGCCCGATCGGGTGGCAAAGGAGTGCCCGCTCGGGTTAATGGTCATCAATATGCGCCGTAGGTTTGCACGACTCGGGCTGAAGAAGAACACGCTCGGGCATGAGTGCCCGCTCGAGCGAAAATGGATGTACACGGTCGGGCACAAGGCCTGCACGAGCGGGTACAAG